>DWAO01001061.1:0-20761 GCA_018230605.1 Heliconius congener | reverse complement strand
ATATTTTCAATGTACAGAAACGACTTTTCTACAGATTTATTATAAGTATAGATTAAGCTGCGTTTGGCCTAACATAGTAATAAGAGACTTCTTTTCCCATTAAGACACTTCTTTTCATAACTTTCCGCCGAACTCTCGAAGCATTTCGAGGCATGTTGAGGGGTGGAACTCAAAACTTAAGAAGGTACATACACTAAACTCTCTTTAACTCTTTTTTAGAGTTCCGTACTTCAAAAGAAAAACCCTTATAGCATCACTTTGTTGTCCGTCTATCAAGATCATTTATCTCGAGATTGCGTAAATTTATCAATTTGAAATTAAAATGAAATATTCAAATCTACGATCTCTTGAAGCATAAAAAGAATCAAGCTTATATTTTGATTGTGTTGACTAAGTCAAAGATACGAGCGTTTATACACAGTTTAACCTGCATTTTCTTTGAAATTCTATAAATTTTCATACCAAAAAATCGTAACAAACTCACAATTGCAGTTCATTTCATACGAAATGACTGGATACGTCCGCAACCTTAAGTTTGTTACTTTTTTAAATTGTACTTTCCGTTGAAAATTTTATTAAATCGGCACATGACGAGAAGTGTTTTATTAAGGTACTTATTTAAAATACCACAGAACAGACTTATAAGAAATCAATATCAAAATATTATTTATTCAGTTAATCCACTACAAGCACTTTCGAATTATCAAGTTAAATGAAATGTCAGTAGTGTCAGTCTTACAGAAATGCAAAAAATAGAAAAATACTATTTAAATTTTGGTATCACACTTATAAAATATTATGATTACCAACACAAACAAAGACCTTCTCAAAACGCCCATTAGCCTCTGAATGAATTTTTAAATTTGATTCCAGATCAAAGCAAAGCTTGTATCAAAATGAGTTCAATGTGTATGAACCTGTGGGGCGTAGGGTTATTTTCGTATATATAAAGAACCTATTTATAAAGATAATTTTTTAATATATAATATTCTTTCTTATTTAGATTCAGCTATTCCACTCATAGCAGAGCTGGCAGAGGGAGCCTGGGAACCAGCGTTAAGACACTCCATTCCCATTAAAATACTTCCGAACTTCGCTTTCCACCGAATTCTTAAAACATTGCATACTGCGTGTTGCGTGGCGAAATTTAACGTTTTGTAACGAGAGCGAAGAATATAAAATATTAAAAATTTCATTTGTCCGAGTGGAAATCAAACCCACAACCTGTGTCATATACAAACGCGCGCTTATGCCCCTTTGCCACGACTCACTGCTCTTGCACATTTAAATAGCCTATTTATAAGGGACTTTTTAATTTATAATATTATGTAGATAAAAAAGTAATTTTGATAAGTAATGCTTTCGGTTTCGTCTTTGATGTTAGCAACCTGATGACCCTTAGAACGATCCTTAAATCATCTAACTATATATATTTTATATCGTTTTTAAGAGTGGACGTGGTTAAGATCCCTCCTTCGTTGCACCAAATTAGTCTCAAATCTACATAATCAAATAATTTAGCATCACTGTGTATTCACCATATAGCATTGTAGGCACAGAGAGAGAACCTAGTATCAAAATACTATGTTTCCTACTTCACACTCAATTTTTATAGTTTTGGAATGTGGTGGAACTCACTTTCGCGCTACATCTCCATATTAGAATGATATAATGAATATAATTCATCACCGGGCGCGAATCAAACTATATAATCAATTAAGACAATTCTTTCCTTTCAAACACTCACGTGGTATCAGTGATGCATTATATACACAGGCGAGTGGATCCGAACCAAGTGCTGTGCATCTGGACAGAGGCTGATGTTCTTTAGACATCATTATGTTTCCTTTCACAAATTCCACGTGGGCAACAATGGTGATGTTGCATCGTTATTATTTAATTGGAAAGAAAATACTATAATAAAAAAAATCATTTTAACTTGACACGCGAGCTTCAGCATTTTGACATTTCCAATAAGATCTTCATATCAATCGGTCTTGCACTTCCAGCATCGTGCGGCTTCCGGTGAACTTGACCAGATATCGGTTCAAAGGTAACTGTTACTTAATTGTTAATAGGCATATTGAGGCGTGGACTTGTCTAATTATATTGTAATTGTTGCATATACATGTCACACTCTAAGTGCTCAAGGTAACTCTATCAGTGAGTTACACTGCGCCTTCGACCAGTTACCTTGAACGCTTAGAACGTGTCATTTCTTATACAAAACTCATAGTTTTTACCATTTAATAGCGCAGACGAAGCCTCCAGTAATAGCATAATAGCGTAATTTTATATATTTCTTTAGAGATTATTTTTTCTCAATAAGGCAAAATGACAAGATAATAAACTGCAGGAGTTATAGCATTCCTTGACCACCCACATTCAGTACATACTTGTGTTGTATGTAAGTGAACTGGAACGTGGGTGACATGTGAGACATAGCCACAACTATAGCACCTATAGATCAAAATATTGTATAAACAATCGTCGAGTAATAGATACATTATTATTATTAATGTAATATGATGTCATGCATTACTTTTTAAAATATGTCAAGAACAGAACCTAGTGGTGAGATATACTGTTTTGGAATTTCCACCGAAGTTTTGTTAATTTTATGTGTTGAGTGGCAGAACTCAACGCTGCACGTCTCGTCTGTCACGTTAGCATTCTCTTATGTGGGCATCGAACCCACAACCGTCGCATTTATATCCAAACGCTGAGTTGCTAGGTCACAATGGTCATATAAAATATTATTTTAACTTATAATAAATTAAATTTAATCTAACTAATCTATGACTGTAACATCAATTCAACAAAAATGCCACTTACCGAATGTAATAATATTTCGAATTAAGCTATATACACACAATTTTATTAAAATCAAAGAAGCCACGTGTCAAGCATACATACAGAAGCCTGTATATAGATTTTTGTAAGTCTTCATAATTTTTCTGCGTAACTATGCAGCTACACGCTATTGCTCGCAACAGAGGTACTTAACACCTAACAGACTTAGTGGCACTCCGTTCTCCATTTTTCATAGAATTTTCGAAATATTGTGTGTAGTGTGATAGAACTCAACGCCGCGCTTCGTCTACCAGAGCGAAGAAATGAAAATTAATTAAATATAATAATTTTCCTGAATAATAATTTTACTGGGGTTTGAATTCACATTCGCTAGGTTTACAGTCAAACACTACCCCAGGCGCCACGACGAACTGACGTACATTTGTATAAGATTGTAGTTATTATTTATTACTATAGTTCGGTCGGTACGCGGCGTACATATGTCGCAACGTTCACTTCTACACGAACGACCGGACCATCCCAACTTTGTTAGTTAATTGTTACAAAACCACTAATTCTAAACAAGTTTACTCTAATTTTCTCTTGTAAATTGAAACTGTATACAACTAGCATTCATTTTGCCTACACATACTAGTGTATTAGTCGAGGAAATTAAATATTTATTTAAATTTATATTTCTTTTTTCTGATGTCAGGGCAAAGCCCGGTTTTGGGTTCCTGAACTTAGCACGTAATGCGTAAGGTTCCCTCTGCCCACCCTACTATGTGCGGGATACAGCTTCAAACTGGTTTTTTTTTTAAGTTGCGTTTAGGTATATTTGATTCGTGTTTAACTAATCATTCTTAGTGATAGAGCTAATGGAACTAAAAGTTAGCCGCTGGTTCCGAAAAAGTATGTTTTTAATTTTATAAATTAACAATTCCTTTTTTATATACGTTATCGTGGCGCAATGGGATAGTTTACAATTTTATACATGATTATTGTAAGCTCGATCTTGTCTCAAGGGGACAATAATATGAAAATTAGTTTATTTACAAATATGAGTAAAATAAAGTGTGGATTAAGTTCGTCTAGTCAACAACAATACTTAATTTCCTAATCTACTCCAATATCTGTAATATTTTACTATTTATAGAAGAAAAGTTCAAAGTATTTATAATAATAAATAACAATAATAACAGCTTAAGGAAAGAACATTCAACACAAAGAAGTTTATCACATTAACATATCTAAACTATTTGATCCAAATAGGGCGTCTCGTTGTACCAAAATGAAGCTATTAAACTAAAACAAAAAGGCTTACCGCGTCAAATCTCACGATTTCGTGAGATGAGTCTTAAGATATATCTCGTTAATACGAATTAGACGGGATACAGATTCATAAAAGTGGTCATAAAATATATCATAGCGTTTTATTTTGATACAAATGTTATTTGGTTCATAAATGTAACGGTATTTTGGTGTAAGTATAATGTTATTATATTTTGTCTTCACGCTTTATCCCGCATAAGGCATAAAGTTCCCCACACCTAACTCCTCACTTCCTTATTACGAAAACTAGGATATGAAAATAAAATCATTCTTCCATATGAAAATCGAACCCACAACGCGTTACAACGCGTTGTGGGTTCGTTACGTTGTTTTCCGAGTCCTATAGAATGAACTCAAATTTATAATTTAAAGAAGACTTGCCTACTAGTAGTAACCTCTCGTAGAAGAGAGAACTCTCCGAATGGGAATCTAATCTACAACCATCATATTTAAGGTTACATACTGTGCCATTATATAATCCAATTTTGGTTTGGTCATAAATAGGTCAAATCTTCTAAATAGTAACAATATATTAGGGAACGAAGGAAACAGCAGTCGTTACTGAAGTCGAGAACACCCGCAAGTTGCTTTACTTCTTTGTTTTTGTTACTTTGTGACATGGTGACCGTTGGGGAATATGAATAAACGGGCGGTACTGGTTTGATTTGTTTTTTCATATAACAATGTCAAAAAGATAATATATCGTTTTTTTATTTACTGTTGTTCATAAAAAAAAAACATTAATGAAAATATTCTTATGACGAAACGCGAAAATTATATACGCTGAGATATTGTGAAGACAAAAAAATATGGAGGCTATAAAGTACAGAGGTTAACTGGTCAGTGACGCTTTTTGGGTTAATAAGTTACTTGGTTGAGCCACTAACTGTTTCACTTACTACGTCACGCGTCAACCAATTTTCGGTCCTAATAATTGGTCCCGAGAGCAATTTCAATCCCGAGAACTAATAGTTCCTCTAATTGATATCACTTTGACGCGATCGAAGTAATACATTGATAAGTAAATGGTATTACGAATGGAATAAATTGAAAAAGGTTATATTTATATACTGATAACTGTGTTACGCTAAACGGTTTTAATTGGACAGTTTAATTTTAGACTGATTGTGGATTTAAATGAATATTTTAATGTAATTTTGATTAATTATTCATGCTGTTATAGTGTTGTTGACGTTAGGCAAAATAGCATTTGGAACTAACTTACTTACTAGGGGTTCCAGTTCTAAATAAGGGTTCTATAATAATATTCCCTATATTAAGCATATATACTTTTTTTCTGGTATAGTTGCAAAAGGCGACGTTGAGTTCCGCTACCTATCGTACAATGTGACAAACAAAATATTTAAAAATATTAACATAGAATAAACTATGGAAAATCCGGAGATCACAGTTACTTGTTACTAAGTTATTTTAAGGTAAAAGTATTGTTTAACAAACAAAAAATAGATAAGTGACACTATCCAATAAATGTCTATAATAATGAAAATGAAAAATTAAATATGAACTGACTCAACTCACACTCAACTAGATTCTCTCCTTCGATCTCTTCTAAGTTACCCTGGTAACTTTTGTTTTGACATACCTCAAATACTTACGAGCCGATATCGCGCTATCGATTGAGTACGCCATCCGCAAGTAGGACCATATTTCACAAAACACTCACCGACCCTCAATTAACACCGCCGCCAACTTTTCAATGTAAATACTCGCCAGGTGCGATGTTTGCTGGGACTTGGGGGAAATCATTTCTATTTTGTACGCTTAAATATTGATATTTCAATCTGAAATATATAGAAATATGAAAACAGGTTGTATTTTTCATTTTGCTTTTGTAAGTACATGGTGTGTGGGTGGAGTAATGTTCTTAAGATAAACAGTCGTGTTTTAGTGACAGATCCACCATTTTTCATCCAATTATGGGATAAAAATTACTACTATTCTTTGTCGTACCAGTGTGGTTAGATTAGATTTATTTAAAAATAATAATACTTGAAATATCGTGGCGTAGTGTGATAACGTCTCTATATGACAACAACATACGTAGTATAAAGTAGTATGAAGCTCTTTCTTTTATCGTAGGACGATTTAAATAAAGTACATACAAAATCATAAAAAAATATCACCCGAACATTAATATCAGCTCTGTTTATATTCATCCTGATATCTCATTGCTTGGTTTCCAATATTTTCTTGAAAAGCTTGTGAATATTTACAACGAGGTTATTGCTCTGCGTCTGTATAATCTTGACGTTTCGTATAATAGAATATTAAATTAGCTTAACCTATGCCGCGACAGCTTAATGCTATTTGATAATATAAGCAAATAATATTCTTTTAGGAGGAGTTCTTTGTTGTAGGTCCTTCTATGTTATTTTTTTTATTTCTTTTTTCGCTAATATATTGCTTAAAATAATTGAATATATTGACGTAAAGCTATATTTTAAATAACACCTGGATGAAATGTTAGTGATATGCAAACCCATATATATTTTTTATTTTATTTAAAAAAACAAAATGTCAGTCAGAGTACCTATATAATTGCTTGACTTACAATTTATATTAAATAACATTGTTACGCTTTTATTTAGGTCGTCATGGAGCAGCGGCACATCCTTTGCCTGCTACGCGGCCATTGTAGGTTCGATTTTCAATAAGAGCAAGTTCCGCCAGTTAGCACGCAATGTCAAATTGAGCGGAATAAGTTACAGAGTGGAGCTATATCTTATTCTGTTAAAATAAAAACCATTCACTAAAAACGCATATATATGGCAACACTAAGCCATACATTTCGAACAAATATAATATAGAGATACATAAATAGAGCAGGAAGCACCGCTTTAAGCAAGCCCCGGCGAGGGATGCCAATGTGAACTTATATTACCCACTATAATACTTTTTATCTCCAAATAAAAACTGTAGACAAACTTTTACGATTGTTCGACTTGAGTCGAGTTTTGAACAATTGCCTTCAGATTTCCCTCGACACTCGACCAGTTCTCATAATCATTAAGCAAAAGTTTTAGTTTCATTCGGAATATCTGATGAGAACGTCTAAATTACTATTGGGATTCATTGGCACTGATATTGTAAGTTTTAACTGATATAACTTGCCAAGTAAGGTAAAGTAAGAGTTTTATTTATCAATTTAAAAATATTTTTTGTTAAATTATACCTGGTTCTTTTGGAGTAAGAGCCAATAGTAGAGCAGTAGGGCCAGGACCTTCGTTATTTTTTAAATGCTGAAAGTTTCTGTGCGCATACATACACCCAGCATTGGTAAGTACTATCAGGGAATATAGAGTTTGGGTGGTGATTACTTGGCAATTATGAGGTAACTACGATGCAAATCGTATAAGATGCGTTTCATTAAATTATTTCTTAGGAATAATATTAGAAATGACGTTGTCGATTGCCAGATACTTAACTTAGTTATAACCCCTACCAGACACCTCTTAAACTCTGATAAATTACAAGCGCCCACGAGTCCAATATAATAAAGAATAAAAAATATTATTTGCTTCTAATATATTCGTAGGCTACTAACCGCTCTTAGGTGATTCAAATTATCGAGTATTGTATGTTTATCCTAATAAAACTATATAGGTAAAATAATTCAAAACATTTTTGACTTCTTATATCCACGCTGAATCCCGCATGTAGCAGAATAGGCACTGGGAGCCTAGTGTTAACGTAGTACTGGTTGTGGCTTCTATTTCCACTTAGTGGAGTGAATTGTTTTTATTTTCTTACTCTATTGATAATGTAAGTCGTGTACCACTACTCACAAAGCCTCGAAAATTGGACGAAAAAGAGAACATGGTTTTCTCTGCCTACCTTGCTAATATGCAGAATACTTTGTAAAGCTATTATTATTATATTATAATAACTAATAAATAAGTAATAATGTAGAATTAAATAAGTGTCATATACATGTATTATATGCTAGTGATGTAATCGCCTTATTGCTAATAAGGAACTGTCTGTCCTGACGACGTTTTCTTTATCCCATTGACATCTTTAACAATGGACAGCAGGTTAATAGGCAATTATAGTGGATTATGATGTAAGTGCACTCTACGCTCAGCAAGACCGCTCACTCTTATAGATACTGTAGTTTATTTATATGTTATAAGTAATTTTAATCAAGATAGAGATTTTAAGAAATTATTTTTTTTTATTATTTCGAGTGGAAATTGAACCCACTATACAATCATAACTTGGAAATAAGATAAACAAAAATAATAATAAAAAATAAGAACGAAATTTATGTAGAGTCTAAATCTAGAACTTTGTTTAGAATTGAAACAAACGATTCCCAAGAGACAGATCACGCGTGTTCGCTAATCGTTGAGTTAATTGTGTAATATGTCTTGACGCTGCAGATTGTAAGTTTAAAATGTTAATTAGTTGAGATGCATCGTATAATGTTACTCTAGGGAGTGGAGGTCTTGAATATAGTGTACTTGCTTAATACTTCGTTGTGGGGGCTTGCATTTTTAATGGCATTTTCTTTTCGTGTATGTAATGTAAAGCTTTGTAATAAACTGCAGTTTATAGTGGAGTTTATGATTTTAAAACAGCAGTTTTACGGTTTTTTCACCCGAAAGAGTAAGAAGAGGCAACCTAGTGGTTTGTTTCGTTTCATTGGATTTTTTGTTGATTGGGGGAACTCAACATCAAGTCTTGTGATTTGTATTTTAATAATATAAAAATGGTTGTTAGTTTTTATTGTAACTTAAAAAGAAAAAACCGTTATAAAACAAATTGTCATAAGTTGTGATGAGAATATTCTATTTCAAATTGCTGTTTTAATAATCAAGACGTATTTTTTTTTACCTTTTTTTTGTGGCCGCAAATTATATGATAATAGAGAGAACTTAATATCCGGTCTCCGATTTTAGAAATATTGCATATTGAGTATCGCAACATAACACCGCACATTGTCTTGTCACCAGAGCGAGAAACAAAAGTAATTCATTGTCCCGAGTTGGAATCGAACCCACACTTTCTTTTCTACTTTAGCTACGACAGCCTTTTAACCATAAATAGATATCTTTATATAAGTCAATCCAGTTTTATTACACATATCTTTATAGCCATTATACTTCATTGATAGACACTTTTATGAATCCAATTAAGCGATCGTAACTTTACTCCTCGGGGATAAAAAAATACTTTTGGTAGTAATTTAGATATTGATAAGAGAAATGTTGCATTTTCTCATCCACTCTTTAAAAGATGAGAGGGTTTGCTTATAAATCAACCCTTATCGAAGTTGCTTTAAATGCGCTTAAGATCGAAATGCCTTTATTTAACTTCGGCATGTCATTATACTTCATTTAACCGATTGGAATTTTATCTGTCGCTTAATTTAAATTTATATTGTATACACCTTTTTATTTGTTTTTATGTGCTCTGACATGGTTGTGATTTTTGTACATATGTAATATATGTTAATCTTGCTTAAATCCATAGTCAAAATAAAGGTATAAAGCTTATATGACGAGATTTATTAACCCAAAATAGAGAATATGTAATATCCACCCGCCATTCAATATCCTTAATCAAATAGTAAGAAAAATAATTAAAGCTTTTCTTCAGAATAAAAAATACTTTACTCAAACCAACTAATGGTTAAAGTAAAGTAAAAATAATAATTGCAAAAGATTGTATCGATTCAAGAAATTTAATTAGTGAGGCCATCGCGGACCAGGCAGGACGCACAAGAGTACGACTCGTATTTTTACTCGGGGTAATAATATATATACCTATATATTATTATCTTAACATCAGGGTCTCTCTTCATAGCTTGTATGCGTGATTTCAGCGTAAAGCTAAAAAAAGTGGTTTAATTCTGTTTTTTGTGAATTCATAAGCGACACGTTTACAGTAGAGTCTTAATATGTAATGTAAATCAATATGAATATTCGAATCTAAGACCTATTAATTATTCATAATCATTAACGACTAAACTAACAGGTCAATTATGTTTCCTCCAGTGACGTGGAACGCGTTCTTGTGGCGCTCTCAGCCGCCGCTCGATTCTTAATGCCTCTATTAGAAAGATTAATTACCATCAGAATAAAAAACAACACAATGTTTTTTTCCATTCCCTACAAATTTAATTAATTTCGATACAAATCTATGGGTTTTTAGTTTTGGAATGAAAGTTATGCTTGTATTCACATTTTGAATATGAAATTTGATATTTGAATTTAATAGTTTATTATGTAGAGACGTTATGGTTCTAAAATATGTTCGTTATCATCATCTTTATAGTAGTCTGTTGAAAGTTATAAAAATAACTTAAATATTATTAGAAATGTTCTTGACAGTGATTATTTTGATACCATTTATAGAAAAGGAAATTTACTTTATAAAAGGAAGCTTTCTCCAAAAGTCAAAGTGACACCGAACCTATGACATTTGTACATTTATTTGTATTTGTTGATTAGTTTTCATTGATTACAATTTAAAATTATATGATTACACTATTTATTATCATAATTATTTTTTTTTATTTTGATTGGAAAAAATATAATAGTGACAACTGACTCTGTTTTCTAAATTCTTTTTATTTGCGACGTTCGCAATGCGTCAATTCTCTTTATCATTTAAAAGCGAAGTAATTGAAAGTAAAGCTTAGGAAATATAATGTTTTTATTTAAAATACTTCATTTGCTATAAATGTTTTGGGTAAACGATCCCATCCCTGTCTTGACTAGCGCTCGACCCCAACCCCTCTTCCGCGCGAGTGAATACAATTTACCGACTCGCTCTAATCAGTCCACATATCTCTTGATAAAAACGTTATATTATATATCACTTCTACAAAAAGCTCGAAAAGTCTCTATAAGAAACGAGACGAGTTCTTAAATTAACAGAATCAAGTTACATGAGGCTTCACTTAAAGTATTACTTAATCAACTTTGAAAGAATAAAGCTAACTTAGTTAAAAAGCTCATCTAAGTTACAAGCGAGATTTTGTTACAATTCCTTTATAAATGTACTAAGTGTTTTATTCTCTCCTATTCTCTAGTATGTCACAATGGCTCAGTCGAGGAGTATCATATTGAACATGATGGTAGTGGACTCTAACAAACACGATAAATGTTTATATTTAAAAGTATTATTCCACACACCGCAATATGCAAATCATAGTGTTAGGTTCTGCCATACAATATAAAAGAGAACGTAGAGAACAAGGTATCTTAAAACCAAATTCTCTCTGCCTGTTCAGTAACATAACAGAAAATGCACCAGAAAAATAAAATAAGTGAATGTTATTTTTCTTCTCCAAAATATTCTAATATGATTTTCTCAAATGTTTCGTTTAACGCGGGTTGATTTCGTTTGTCGCATCATCGTCCCAGACAGTGGCGTACCGCCTGCCGACGGAGGAGGACGTGTATTCGCTCCCTCTGCCTTCACTGTCGAGAACGAACACGATCGCATATCAAAACAACGAAATTTTAATACCGGTTTAAATTTTCATGTCTTATAAAAAAATGCTTTAGTGAATTTTTAATGATATTTGTGTTATAAAGTAAAATTGCTCTAGTTTATATATATATATTTTTAACCAAAGTGTATTTAATGATAGTATAAGGTGACACCAAGTCCATGATATTACAACCATGATATTCAAAATGGGAGGGAAACCTCCAGGCAAGAGTCCACCGGAGAAAACGGAGAAAAAAGAGGAGAACAGTTGTGAGAAATGTCCGGAACCCTGGGTGTACTGTGTGGTGTTGTATTGTGCGTGTGCCATGAGTCTCATATCCAGTGGATACAGTCTCTACAAACAGCAAGGAGTCCAAGATAGGCTCTCTCTTTTAGAAGAGCAACATTTGGCTTTAAGAAGCGCTGTTTTAGAGCCGCAACAACCCCTAGTAGAGCGTCTTAGACGAGAAGCTTACTCCAGACCCTTAAGTTACTGGAGGCAAAGAAGAAGCATTCGTGATTATGGAGATTGCGTTTGTCCACCAGGTATTTGGAAACTTTAATTTGTACATATATATATAGAGGCTAGAAACCAAATAAAATACACTGTTTATTTCCATATGTCTTTATTGTATTATAATGTTATTTAGGCGTTATACTACTATTGTTCTACACCGACTTAGTTATAACAATTATATTATATTAGATGTCCCTTGTCTCTTATTACTGCATACGAAATAAGCACACTCATTTAATAAATTACGCCCTGTCTAGGCATTTTGCCTCTGGTGATGAAACAATTTTCTTAAAATGCCTACAAAAAATGTAAAAAAAGGTATAATGAAGTTACAGGTAGTCCTTGTAGACGGTCTTAATAAATATTATAATATATTTCATATTTACTATTACACATTTTTTGTCACAAATCTAATAAAACATAAAATGTCCTTAAGCTATATTTTAATTAAGTTGTTCAAAATATGCGAGTTAAACAAAATAATATACATAAACAGTCTTTATGATAAGCCTTTAGTTACATTCACTTTTTTGTGTAGATACTTAATAAAAAATATCAATTTCTTTTATTTCCTATATTATTTTTGATCTGTTGCCATTTGTATCCTAAAGTGATATAATTTTTATTAGCTCATTCCCATTTCTAAGAAAAATTTAATAATTCAGTGACTACTTTGATTCACAAATCATTATCTTGATTATTTGTATTGCTAAAATTTCTAGCTTTGAAGAAAAATTATATGAAGCAATCTGTCAGTTATTTAAAAAATAGTATAGCATTAATATTTCTAGCAAATACATATATGTGATATAAACATTCCACTCGGTTCCATAACATAAATATTGAATTTGGTCGACTCGACAAATCGAATACACAGTCGTATTTACTCGCTCCGACACGGGTAAATAACTATTAAAATCGATCAACTCTATTAATATTTGTTCAGTATCGACAAATTCATTTGTATTCATAATATGTACTGAACATCTCTCTCTTTCACTTTTCTCGAATTCTTTATTAAATTAAAACTGTACTATTAGTGAGTGACTGATAGAGAATGTACAAGCAGAATCACGAGGTGTAGAATGCTCTCTAGTCAAAGTGCGACATACTACTTCCAAAATGTAAGCATTTCTTTTAGCGGGACATGAACCTACTCTCGTTTTAATAACAAGAAAATAAATTATAAGAATTACAACATTGTAATAATCATTTAACTATTGTTTTCAATATATTTACGTAACGTACAGACTGACACACAAAATTCGTAGCGATTTGCATTCATCCTGTCATTATTTATAGTATTAATGACGGTAGAGCCCAGCGACAACGACAGCGTCCAATCGATATATCATTCTATTCGTACGCATTGAATCGTAATTATTGTGATCTATTATTCTGTACTTTTTAACAATAACTTGTAATCGCTGGTGATTTATTGGACAAGTGAATCGACATCCGCCTCTAATTTAGAGTTATATGTATTATCTTCGCAATTGAATTGTAATAAAAATACTAAAATCAACATTATATAAAAAATAAGCTAGTCGTGGCGCAGCGGCACGAAGTGTGACTGTAAAACCGACTGGTTGTGGGTTTGATTCCCACTCCAGGAGATTGAAATATTTACTTGAATTTATATTTCCATTTTTTCGCTCTGGTGTCGAGGTTAAGCGCGTCGTTGGGTTCTGCCACTCAACACGCATTGCCTTCAGAATTCGGCAGAAAGTAGGGAACGGAGTGTCTTAACACTAGGTTGCCTGCTGTGTTCCCTGCTGTGTGCGGGATACAGCGTGAAGCTGAAAAAAAATATAAAAAATCAGAAACACTTTTTTTAACTTATTTATAAGTTGAAGAGTAAGTTTTGGTTTACAAAACCTAGGACAGTAAGCTGTAAACAACAGAATATGAACGAGTAATATTTTCATTTCTTCGTTCTAGCACCAAAATCCTGAAACCAAACCCTGACGCTGATTTCCGCCACTCAACACGCAACGCCTCAGAAATTCGGATTTCGGAATAGATTCCTTTCTCCGGACTTTTCTGAAACAAAGTATAATTATCACCTCTGTAGGGAAGAATCCTCACAAAAAGACTTTTATAGAATCGTAAAAAAATATATAACAAAACATATTATAGACCTTACAAAAAAAATTAAAGAAGTTATATAAAAATGTAGAAAACACTTCACTTTTATTTAAAAAAATTGACTTTCAATCTCTTAAACTCTTAATTTTACTTTAATGTGTATTCACGTCTAACCTGTAATTTCGTACCGGTCGGTTTAAGAGACCCTTTCAAAAAGCTATTATTTTTTTTTGTCGCAATACAGGGTTAATCCCGGACGGCTGTCAAATAACCCCATAGTTATCAAAACCCTCAGGCGTTGATCGAAAAATAGATAAACGGTTGGGATGGCGCGAAAACGCTGCCAATGTGACACTTATTTAAAGATCATAAGTCCAACTTAATACAGATTATATATTGCAGCTTACTTTAATATTGCGATTATTACATGTTTTTGGAGTAATATGTTTTTATGTAGGAGGAATAGAGGAAAAACTGAAGAATATAAAGTAATTTCTTAAGCTTTTTAATGCAAATTGTGGTACTCGCAATGTGATGGTATGATTTTTAGGTGAATAGTTTCATAAATGAAAAAAAATATAAAAAATTAAACATCAAATTAAATTAGCTTCACGCTGTATCCCGCAAACAGTAGCAGAGCAGGCAGAGCGAGCCTAGTGTTAAGACACTCTTTCCTCATTTGTCACCGAATTTTGGAGGCGTTGCGTGTTGAGTCCACGACTCAACACTCGAACTCAACGCCGCGATTTGCCTGAATATCAGAACGAAAAAATGGAAATATAAATTCAAATAAATATTTCATTTCCTCAAGTGGGGTTATAGTCACACTTTGTGCCCCTGCGCTATGACTGATGAAAAAAAAATGTATTTGTAGTATTTTAATAACATACAAGATAAATTTTAAATTTATGTTATATTTATATTGTATAATGTACATATTTATGTGTACAACAATACATTCTGTATAATTACAATATGCATTCATATGCTATAATAATCCCTTATACACAATCCCTTATTACAACATAATAAAATTCACAAAGGCGTCGCCACCATTCGTAAATAAATAAAATCTACTAATTTCTAAAATCCGTGGGAACGAGCCAACAAATGATAGAAAAAATAAACTGAGGGTACCAACAACCCCATAGCGATAAAAGTGACGTGTGCATGTGACAGCACCCTACGGGTTGTCACACACGACCACATATAACGTGGAAAAAATAGCGTAAATAAGATATTTTTTTCATATTTAAAAACTACGTGGTTGCCCAACGCCGCACTTTATCCATAGCCAAATTCAAAAAAAAAATATATTAATCATCTAAAATACATGCGACGCGAGTGCCATACATTTTTTGATTAAGCCAGAAATTTTATTTATCATTTACTGGCTTAATCAAAAAATGTATGGAACTCGCAAAGCAGCGTAATATTCTTTAATTTAGTTTTATAAATACAATTAACACCAAATTTTCTCCACACGTTGATTGAACCAATTTAACTAGATTGGTTATCAAAATAAAATAATTTTTATCATACAAATATTCACGCCATAAGGAACGAGAGCGAGTAAATTTCAATCCAATATATCGTTGAGTGGGTGCCGTCATTTACACTCTCCTTTTAGATAAGGAAAATATTTTTGTATTCGTTATTTTCTATGAAAAAACATGGTAAAATATTTAAATAATTTTTTGTCCGTATTGAGTAGCGGAACTCAACGCCGCATTATATCCACCAAAGCGGGAGAATGGAAATAATTTATACATAGTTTCCCTAAGTTGAGATAGAAACTAAAACCATTAGGTTAACAGCCATTTTTTTTAAAGAAATAAAAGGACATATAATGCTTAGTTATTTACGTTACTAAGACATTGACTTTTCAGCGTTCAATTTAAAGCGTTATAACGTAAGGAAAAATTATATTGACGTCACTACTAGGATGTTAAAATGATGAATATTTTTAATATTACGAGTACGAGTATAGTCAAATGGAACACGCAACGGAAGCTCTAATGCTCCCACGATTTTACAATAGTTTTTATTGTTAATCTTATTTCTTGTTTGTTCAGCGTAATATTATATAGGCTTTCTCGATAAATCATAAATATTTTTTCAATTCGAACTACTAGTTACTGAGATTAGCGTGACCAACCAAATAAATTCTTCAGCTTTATAATATTGTCGTAGATTATACCAAATTAAGAAGAAACTCGGTCTAGTTTTATTATAAAAACATGTCCTGTATGTGCCAGCAAGTAAGCAGTACTAAGTTAGCTAAGTTTGTGAGTAAACGTGCGAGGTCTAACAATAGACAAAGGACGGGTGTATACTCGTAGTCGTTGTTTAGGTTATTGTGTATTATGTATGTATGTATGTATGTATGTATTTATGTAAATGCATAAACTGAATATGCATTTAATTTCATTACTATATATATGTTTGCTTTTAATTCAAAAATGTGTTATTTAATACTACTTTGTAGAGTTGGCAGCGGTATTGAGAGTATAGTGTTGAATCAATAATTTGTTAAGCTTTCAAATTTTTTATGACATTATACGCTTATTGATAGAAAGAACTCTGTCGTCACTAAGCATGAAATGTTATTTGTATTGAATTTTGACGGCAAGTGGAACAGAGCGACACTGATATTTTTCTGCCTACCTTATATGTGCGGGCTGAAGCTGATAGAGGAGAGAGAGAGAGGAGAGAGAGAGATGAGATTATATAGAGAGTTTTGTTTACACACTAGTAGTTATTATCGGAGTCGCTTAAATCTGTAACTATTTAACAAGGTGCTAAGACATGATAAATGTGTCCTAATAATAAAATCCCGCTACACACAAAATATCTACAGAAATGCTAAATTAAAATTAACTAGTACCGTTTATAGAAGCCGTCGTGGTGCAGTTAGAGTGTCTGGTTGTAGGTTTGATTCGGGCTACATCATTTCATTTCGGAATATTTTTATTTTCGGACTTGAATTTGTCCACTTAGCAAGTAACATCTCAAAATTTGACTGTACTTGAGCACTCCAACGGTTGTCTTAACCCTAGATAGATAACCATATTTCACTGTACACTAAAGATAAACATACGTTGCCTCGACGTGTGTATATTTATTTGAGTGAGCATATTTTGGCTAATATATGCACTAGGTGTAGATTTATAAATGTAATGTTATATCTTAATGTGTGTGTTAGTAAACTTTATAAATGAAAAAAAACCGCATACAGAAACCGAATTCTGGAGGCGTTAAATGTTGAGTGGCAGAACTCAACGCCGCGCTTTGCCTCGACACCAGAGGTAATGGTATTTGGCATCACTATATACTTTATCTTTTAGTAAATGGTGTTCAATTTCACTGTAGACCTCTGATTTTCTTTATCGCTCGTTTTATACAACAAACGATTGTTTTCTGCATAGTATACAAAAATTCATGACGACATTATGTTGCTTATTGTTGTATAGGCCATAATAAATAACATGCATAAAAACTACAAAAAAGTATGTACATTTAGTGTCAAAAAAGTGGCAATAATTCTCAAAAGTTGAAAAATTTCACTAAAGATACTATACGTCACGTCACTTCCTCTACGATGTGTCAGTGAAAATACTGACGAAGCGGTATCAATATGTCTTGCAAGCTCCGGTGGTTAACTGAGCAGGAACAGCCCGTTTAGTTACACAAAAAACCATAGAATAATATCGATTTTTCAAAATCATCGATCGATTCGACGTAGGTTATCTACGACGTAGGTTAATGTGTGTGGGGTTACCACTAGATTCTCCCTGCGGGATGTGAAAAAAGATCCTGCGGGATGTATGAAATTGCTGTTTTTATAAATTCTCTAAATAGAATGCTTACAAGATTATCAATAATTTAAAGTGAATCCGATGCACGTTTGAAATCGATTCAGTATAAAACCGACAGATAGTTTTTCAGTAAAAGGCTCAGACCACATAATGAGATTACTTCTATTTAACATCGCAAATCTACTGATTACATAAAGTCTAATAGTAAAGTGGTTTGTTTGCTTATTGCTAAGGTAGGTTTGGTACCGGGGACAACATTTTACATTTAAACTGAAAAGTAAAAATATATCTATGCCATCGTTTGAATTCCGCCACTCCACGAAACAAAAGTGGAAAAAGGAGTGTCTTAACACTAGGAGCTAGTGCCTCTGCCTATCCATGTTATGTTGAATTTTAAAATTATTCTTATATAAAGAAAGTACGAAGAATGAATAACTTTGTGATTAGAAAGCTTGGACAGTTTCGAATAGGCGCGAATTCGAATCCTGCTACGTTCAAATGTATATACTTTTTTAAAAATATTTTTCTACAGACAAGATATACATTCAGACAATTTCTCTCTGAAGTAATGTTTTATACTCGCTGGTTTCGCTATTTCTTAATTTTTTTCATATTATAATATATGTAATATTTACATGACAATTGGCCTCTAATTAAATTAAAAACATGTTTCAATAATAAATTTAGCTATATTTGTTAAGTACATGTACCACACACCTGGTGTGTGTATGTAGAAATACAAACAGTGTCTTGTTTCCTCACAGGATAAAGTTTTCGAAGCTTGTGGTTGCCCTCGTAGTACTTCAGAGGTTTCTGTGTATCTGCTTTTATAGTGAAACTATAGTTACTTCGATCTTACGTATAAAACACAGGTATAATATGTAATATTTTTAAGGTTTTCGTATATAGTCAGATTGGTAGAAAGAGCCTAGTGCTAAGACACTCCGCTCTCGGACAGTGGAACTTAACGCCGTTGTTTATTTTAGCAGAGCAGTGATTTGATTACAATAACTCTCTCGTGTAATGATCTCACACGTCTATTGTATCTACAATAATTCGATGTCCCATTATGTCCGAATGGTGCCTTTGTATTATTTTTTGCATCACGCTGTATCATATAGCAGGTAGACAGAGAGAACTTAGTGTTAAGACACTTCGTTCAGCACTTGAAATTAACGCTGCAACGCTGTCCTTTTATTCAAAGTTTTATAAAGTAGGTTGACAATTAGCGCGATAGTTGTGCGTCGAATAACTGAGTGGCGGAAGTAAACTTAGTGACGGAACGCAACGCCGCGGCTTGTCTCGATACCAGAGCGATATTTCCTTTCCTCGAGATGGAAACGAACTCGCAACCTTCTACGCGAACAGTCCGACAATTCGCCCCTGCGTCGCTACTAACCTCTTTATACATATACTTATACTATATTTTTGAGGCAGACCACACGTCGGACTATCTGGCGTCGCGCCAAACGTTAACAACGTGGACCTCAGCGGCCGGCGTAATAATTACATTTGATGGACGAACGTGACAAGCTTTTCAACTTCACTAGATATTTTTCGATCGAAAGTTTTGGGCCAATCGTTTAACTTGGATGGTGGTAGAATCTACTAATTTTCTTAAATAGATTGTTATTTTTTTTTGTCATTTTTTTAAGTTAAGATATAATCTATATAAATTTGAATACAACGGGACTTGAATCCACGACTCTTGGGAACCGTCAAAGCGTTAGTTTCCAATTAAGCCATACGTTCTTATCGAGCCACGCTGAAAGCGCTTCTTACAATTTATTCTTGTTCTTAGCTTTAGCGTAGTGAAATGTTAAGCTTAGTCTAATAATTTGTATATTTTTTATCTTTATATTATCTCCTGCATATTTCAGAGGCAATACAATCAATTTTCAACAAACTGAATCTGAACATGTTCAAGATTTAAATTCCCTATGTGTGAATCAAACCTAAAACCGTTCCATTGACAGTCACCCTCTGTGCCACTGCGCTACGATAAAGTAAAATCAGTATTTGGTTTCATTTTAAAGTTCCAATAAAATCTATACATAATTCACCTCCATTGCGTTAATAAGGAAACATAGAATAAGGAAGTAAGAAATTATTTAAAATTCATTTTATCAGCAAGTCGCAGTCGAGCATTACGAAATGAAGTCGCAACTTCGAACGGACGAGCGATGAGACTTACAGAAACTTGGGATCTTGACAAAAACTATTCAAACGTCGAAAGTATCGCGTATCAACGGACTGGGACCGGATATTTTATCAAAAATATTAACTATAAATGTATTTTTATATCTATATTAATTCTAAGAGAGTTCAGATATTTTGTACTTTTTATGTTTCATGCTTTTCTGCTCGTGGCAGAGTAGGCAGAGGGAACTTACCTACAGAGGGAACCTATTACCTATATATCCGGCTTACGAACCTATATTTGCGATTTTTCACCAAATTCGTGAGGCATTTCGTGTTGAGTGGCAGAAATTAACGCTGCGCTTTGCCTCGTTACCAAAGCGAGGAAATGAAAATATTAAATCTTTTACTCTCCCCAGTGAAAATCAAACCTGCATCTGTGGCGTTAACAGTCATACTCTTGTGCCTCTTCTCCTACATAACTTTATTAAAATTTTACGCCGTGTGATCCCGGCCTAGAATTGGATCATCCTGGTACTGGTGGTTTCGTAAGAAGCGACTAAAGTACGTGTAGTAGAGTCACGTCGCCAGCAATGGCAACACGCATGGG
>DWAO01001060.1:0-20777 GCA_018230605.1 Heliconius congener | reverse complement strand
TATATATATATATATATATATATATATATATATATATATATATATATATACGTATTGTATATGACATAAATATGGTATTTCAATAAGCTCAAAGAACAAATTATCTATAGTTGTTGATGTATAAAACTGTTATTAGTGTACTTTGAATAAGTATAATATTGGAATCTGTCTATGCTTGTCTATTATCTGTGTACGCATAAATTTGTATTTTTATTAAAATGTCAATTATTATATACCTTTTAAGGAAAAAAGGAACCCGTATAAGATCACATTGTTATCCGTCCGTCTGTCTGTATGTCTGCCTGTTTGTCTGTGTGTCAAGAGCCTTTTATCTCAGGAATGCTTGGAGATATTGAGCCAAAATTCGAACCATATACTTAGATCTACGGTCCCATGATTTCCTTAAATAATATATATATTTCTACGATTACTTAAAGAACGCGTATTTCGACACCATAAAGCGAATTAAAATTTATATGGTACTTCCGGTTTACCTACTCGTCCGACTCGCGCTTGTCCGGTTTTTTTAATGTTCTGAGACATAAGATACTTTTTGTTGCTTAGTAGCTCTTATATATAACGAAAGTTAATATGAAAATGTTAATCATGGCTCAGAAACTGCATCATACATTTTGAATTACACTTATATTTTATGTTTTCGCATAAATTCCCCGTACATACAACAATTTGATTGATATTTCCATTATTCTTGTTCCACATACATACCTAATTTGAAATGACAAAACAATGAACCTTTGAAAATAATATACTTAATTTAAAAAATATGATTTCATAGCTCTGTTTCCTCAACTATTGTATTAAATATAATAAATGTTTTATTTATCTAAATGAAAATATTTATAATAACAAATAAATAAATAAATAAAAACTCTTTATTTCACACAAAAATAACAATACAAATATACTAACAAACTTATACATAATAACTTTTTGTATTGTAAAATAGAAATAAATATTTTAATGTAAGATCATATGAAAAAAAAATCTCTCCGATTTTCAATTACACGTCTAAATAATCATTTATATTCCTTTCAGATAATTGTGAGAAGTTACCAAGAAGGAGCCAATTAGTTTAATGTTAATATTTGTGCACGGTTTATATTCATATATCTTGTGTCTTATATGCACGTGGTGCATTGGGATACTGCCTGACTATAAACACGGTGGTTGCAGGTCCGATCACCACTCAAGAGAGTGAAATATTTTTATTTCCCCGCTCAATGTGCGGTGCTTAGTTTCGCAACACAGTTTCTTGAAGAGAAATTTTAGTGTTAACACATCTCAATTATTACTTTCGGACGAAAACTGAATATCGGAGCATCTTAACACCGAATTCTCTTTGCCTGCATTACTATATACGGAACAAATCGGAAAGCTATAAAAATACATGTGTTAAAACATTACAATGTTGTTACATTTCATTATATTTCAAAAATCTTTAAAGATACTTGTTTATACTTCACGCTGTATCCTGCACGCAGCAGGGTAGGATGAAGGAACCTAAGAAGTTAGTGTTTTAACACTCCATTCCCATTAAAACGCTTCCGTTTCCCGCTTTACACCGAATCTGGGGGCATTGCGTGTTGGATGGCGAAACACCGCGCTTTGCCTCGTTAACTTGCCCATACTTATGTTATGATTATATTATTATATACAAAATTTTATCAATATGATGTTTAATTCACAAACGATTTTACTACAATAATTAAACGAACGATTTGCGTGTCTCTCCAAGCGTGACAGTCGACAGAAAGTGGGAAAACAAAGAAAAAATGTGGAAAAACAGTCAAACTTTGACTCGGATTGAAGAGAACCAGATCATAATCTGATGAATAATTAGTTACAATTGATATATTACTATGCAAAATTAAAATTAAATTCTGGTTTAATCACTTAAATTTCTAAACAACTATAGATTATCATACTTCGTCTTGTGTTCCTAAGTCAATTATAACAAATAGAACAGAATAAAAAGAAAATATAATGTATAAATACATTTTAACTTTAAAAAATACAATACAATAATTAAATTTAATAAGCTTAATTTTGATGTTGATAAACTTATTTCTTAGTTCCGTACAATTTTTTTTCATATTAAGTTTGTGCTTTTCATAATTAATTGTACGTCGAAACGCGTAATTTTATAAAATTATAAAGATGTTATCAGCCAGAAGCAGACTACTAATTACAGATTAGAAAAATGTCGGTTCGTAACCCTATACGTTTACAATGCTTATGTTAATAATTTATTTAAATTTCGCTATTACTTATTTAAATCTATTTATCTTTATAATTATATATATACTATTTTATCTATCTATTTATTTATATATATCAGTCAATCAATATTAAAAATGAAATAAAATTTTTGACTGGCGGACAATGAAGAGATTCTATAAGGGTATAAGGGTTCAGTTTCGCGCTATATCTCGCGTATAGGAGGGTAGGCAGAGGGAAAATAAAGTTAAGACATTTAATTCCCCATTTTCAACAGAATGTTCTAGGTATTGAATGTTGAGTAGCGGAACTCAACGCCGCGCGTTTGCATTGGTATCAGAGAGAAGAAATTAAAATATTAATAAATAATAATCCGTTCCCCGAGTGCGAATCGAGCTTACAGCCGTTGCGTTACAGTCATGCGCTTGTGCCACTGCGCCACGACTGCCTCACCTCTAAAAATTATTAATTTTTTTTTAATCCTACAAATCTTTATATGTATCTATTTAAACTAACATCCACCTTCGATTACTGACTAATTTTACCGGTAAAATTATGTCAGCTTCACGCTGTATTCCGCACACAGTAAGAGTGTGTGCGGGATACAGCGTGAAGCTGACACACAGGGAGATCGAACCCACAAACAGTCGATTTTACAGTCACACTTTGTGCCTCTGCGCCACGACTCGGGTGGGCCTCCAGTAAAATAAAAATATCAAAAAGGAATTCATAAATTGACATTACAAACACGTTGTTTACCCGAAACCAGGAGGAAGCTCTCGTTATGCGACGACGCGCGTAGCTATGACTACGGGCAATCATTCAATCACGCAGTTGATTGAGTCAACAGTGGTCGGGACTGGGCTGTCGACAGGACACCGCGGGATTGCTCATTATCTAATAATAGTGGCGCCCGACGTGATCTTTTTGCTTAACTTCGATCATGTTTATTTAAATCAGCTTCAAGCTGCATGTTGCACACAGCAGGCAGAGGGAACCCCATGTTAAAACACTCCGTTCTCCACTTTCCGAAAAAATTTGAAGGCATTGTGTGTTGAGTGGCGAAACTCAACGTCGCGCTTTGCCTCGACACCAGAGCAAAGTTACATTTCTTCGCTACACCAAAAATTTCATTTCCTCGAGTGGGAATCGAACCACACCACATTTGTTCACGCTTACGTCACACTTATGTACCTCTGCACCAAGACTGGCACTAAATTCGTCTGATATAAAAAAAAAAGATATCAGACGAATTTATATTTTGAAAGCTCCTGTATAGTGTTTTTATATACTTATAAACTATAATATAGATGAGTGCAAGTCAACGTGAACATATGTCATCCAATAGACATCCGAAGTATTTCCTCATTGTCGCACGCGCCACACTCACGTAGCTTTCTTTTTGTGTCGGTACTTGCATTATTAATGAGCGTAAGTTGTTGTTTTTTTTTCTTAATATGATGATTCTCGTTTTAATTTAGTGCAAAGTGTATTCTTAAATACATGTAATATTGAGGCCAGTCGTGGTACAAGTATGCGACTGAAACGCAATGTGACTGGTTGTGGGTTCGATGAATGATATATTTATTGAATTTTATATATTTTTCTCCAGAATTCAGCGGAAATTTGGGAACCGAGTGTCTCAACACTAGGTTCCCTCTGCCTACTATGCAGTGTGTGAGATACAGTGTGATGCTGATTTTAAGAAATATTTACGTTAAGAAAATTTCTTTAAGGTTATCTACCTATATTTATCTTTATAGGAAAAAATATCTTATATAGTGAAGTGAAGTCTTACATGAAAGGAAAAGGAGGAAAAGAAGTTTCGTAAGAACAAATTAACAATGAACTAGAGAAGGCGTAGGCGACTGATGCAGTCACTTTACGAGCTCTTATTACCTACATCCTGGCACTAATTTCCGGCCGCCACAAACACTAACACTGACCTAGATTCCCGGAACATGGAGACAATCAGGCCAATACTCAATCATAAGCCATTTACCTACGATGAAAATGTGACCTCATCTAGGTAAACAAATAAAAAAAAAAATTGCATCACGCTGTATCCCGCACACAGTAGGAGTAGTAGGAGTAGGCAGAGGAAACCTAGTGCTTAGACACTCTGTTCCCCACTCTCCGCGGAATTCTGGAGGCATTGCGCATTGCCTCGACACCAGAGCTAAAAAAATGGAAATATACATTTTAATAATTATTTTATTTCCTTAAATGGGGATCGAACCCACAACCAGTCGCGTTCGCAGTCAAACTTTGTGTCCCACGACTCACCTCAATCTAGGTAAACAAGTTAAATTTAATTTTTTTTGGAACGTTCTTCAGTCTTCTTAGTTGTATATTTCCGAACGATATAATTTTGTTTCTCGACAAGGTGAATAAAAAAAATGTTTTTGCATCATCCCATTGAATCAATTTAATGTTTTTGTCCGCGGATTCGGAAGCCGCAGGTAGAGAGCCTAGATCCGGGTCTCCTTTGTGTTGTTATATTATTTGTAAGAATTGGTTGTGTTTACAAATTGAGATTTGGAAAGTAATAACTGTCACATCGCATCAGCTGCCTCGTTGGGCATATTGAGGATCTTTCAACGACTATATAGATTTATAACGCTTTACAATATATTATTTGATAAAATTGTAATTCGATGTAAGTCATTGAAATTATTATGTTTATTTAATAATGTAAATATTGGTTTGCCAAAAAATGTTTGGGTTTAAATTTGAAATCAGTAGGTACTAGCTACTCTCATGGATATATGAACGTTATTTATTTCATTGATTCAGAATTATATAAAATATTTGATTAAAATTGAGATTTGCCCTGGCGCAGAGGAACAAGCATGTGACTGTACCGCGATACGTTGTGGGTTCGATTCCCACTCGTGGGAAAGAAATATTTAATATTTTCATTTCTTCGTTCTGGTATCGGTACGTGGTTTTGTGTTCAATGCAATGCTCCAGAATTGGGAGGAAAGTGGAAGGTAGTGTATTAACACTAGGCTCCCTCTGTCTATCCTGCTACATACGAGATACAGCGTAAAGCTGAAAGAAGAATTGATAAAATGATAGTAACATAATTTGCAAGGGCTACCAAGCGTAACAGCAAATCGGAGCGCTCGCAGTGGTATGTGGCGGAACTAAACATTTATTATTAGCGTTTACGGTAATTTACGGTACTCAACCAACAAGAATAAAGGAAATTCGCAAAGCTAAATTCATATTCTATTTTCCTATTTTTATATTCTCGTGTAGATACATTTTAATTTATAGATACAAGTTAATACATTTTTTTTACTTTTTCTGCCGTTTCTTAAAAATTGTTAATTTCCATTACTTTATTACTTAAGGATATGTATAAATTTTTAATATGAAAACTAATATATATACAACAATAGCTTGTACATTTAAAAAAACACACAAATTCCATTTTAAACATCCAAACTGTTGATCACGGCCGAACTACGGTCATTTCGTTAATAACGCTCGATTCCATCAAACAAACAAAAAGCTCAAAGTGCCAACCAAGTGTAAAAAAAAAACGAGAAGCTATCATCGTTCATCTTTATAGGAGGATAACTTATACTTCGAGCCCCGCCTGCTGCCTCCCGCGCCGTCGGCTACAGGCCTCGAGCACCAGCACCAGCATCGGTGATGTTTACTTTGTCGCCGCGGCACGCTCCCATACAGTATAGGTGGTGCCTACACCAAAAATAACAAATTATGAAACTGATGAAAAAACACCAGTTAAGCTGTCGGCATGATCCCTAAACATAACGTTTGATGGCACCTTAATGACAAGGCGCAGAGTTAAACCTACCTTTTGTGTGAAGCCGCCGCGAATAATAACAGAAAGAAGGAGACAAACATTAATATTTATTCGTATTGACCATAAAGTTGAGAATGAGAACGCTCAAGCTGTCACGATCTCTACTAAGGAGGTCCTGGTAATTGAGCAATCATCTACTCTAGCCCGTTGCGGTGAGCAACGCATTGGGTTAAATGGAATTTACTATGTTTATTTGTTAGATGTGTTGTTTAATCTTTATAGAATTGGCGTAGAGACTGTCGTGGCCCAGTGGAAGGTGACTGTTGTGGGTTGGATTTCTATTTGTAATAATGCATTCTTATTTATTAATATTTTTATTTCTTTTATTATTTAATTCGACGGAAAGTGAGAAACTGAGTATCTTAACACTGTCTAATGTTTCCTCTGCCTATCCTGCTTATATGCGGGATACAGCGTGACGCTGAACAAACAAAAAAAATGGGCATAGTAACTACTGTAGAACTATGCATATAAATAATGAAAATATAGGTATAGGTACGTAGAAAATCTCCACCAACCAATATCTTGACTTCATCTCACATAACAGACCAGTCGTAGCGCACAGGCACAAATGTGTGGCTGTAAACGCAACTAGTTGTGGGTTCGGTTCCCACTCGACAAAATGATGTATTTATTATTTTCATTTCTTCGCTCTAATGCCGAGGCAAAGCGCGGCGTTGAGTTACGCCACTCAACACGCAATGCCTACAGAGAGGAGTATTTTAACATTAGGATCCCTCTGCGTACAGGATACAGCGTGAACCTGGCATAACAGATAAAAAATACTAACGGCCTTAGTGCTTATAGCTTATAAATAATAGATTACATAGTGCACGCGACCGGACCACAGGGCGACCTTGTGAATGTCGTCGGGCCCAAGTGAGTAGCTGTGATTCACGTTTGAATCATTTTTGAAATAAACCCAATATGTACTGAATATAAACTAGATGTAAGTTTTAAGCGATACTAAATCTAAACAATATATTTGTTAAAAAAAAATTAGTCTATCGTGGCGCAGAGGCACAAGACAACACAACTGTGACGCGGTTTAACGGTTGTGGGCTCGATTCCCACTCGGAGAATGGTATATTATTTAATGATATTTTCATTTCTTCGCTCTAATATAAAGACAAAAACGTCGCGTTGAGTTCTGTCACTCAACACACAATGCATCGAAAATTCGTCGGAAAGTGTGAAACATAGTGTGTTATCACTAGGTTACCTCTGCCTACCCTGCCATATATAATGTGAAGCTAAAAAAAAAGTAATATTAATATGAGCACATATTTAATGTAAATAAATAGCTTAAATCGTTTTGTTTTAATTATAGCACGACGGAAGCATATCGGAAATTGATATTATGACTGACCTGTTACGTTAAATTTAAGCACAAACTTCAAAGTTTTTAAAATATAAAGACACCTAAGTAAGGTAATTATCAAGTGATTAACAAAAGGAAGTTGGAAAACAGGATACAATATGTCAATAGCCAAAAATAAAAGAAGTCTTCTACTCGTGCTCTGTTCAGATATTATATAAATAAAACTGATGATTCCGTATAAAATTGATGTAAAAACATTATTATGGTACAAAATTATTTAGTAAATTTGCAGAAACGCCAGTCGGGGCACAGGGGCACAAGTGTATGTATGACTGTAAACGCGACAGGTTGTATATTTTCATTCTTCGCTCTGGTTTTAAGGCAAACCGCGGCGTTAAGTTCCGCCACTCAACACGCTGCGCCTTCAGAATCCGGAGGAAAATGGGAAACGGAGTGCCTTAACACTAGATTCCGTCTGCCTACCCTGCTAGATACAACGTGAAGCTGAAATTTTTTTTTTAAAAATTTACTTACATCTTTAACAAATAACAAAAATCTCTAAAGATTTTTATATTAAAACGTACAAAAATATATGATATGCAACAACTTTAGCTCATACCAACACATTGGAGTGTCGCTCTCGACGTGAGCGAGTAACAAAGGAGCTAAACAGGCCATTAATAAGAGACCGGGCACTTCCGCCGCGTTCCCGGAACACCTACACCGTGACAAGACAGGAATAGCGGTGTGTAATGTGTCTGTAGTCTGTACTGCGATAAAGGTGAATAGTGATTGATGTTTAAATAGCTTTTGATAATTAAAGTATTAGAACTTCTTGAAGTGTAAAATAATTTAACTGTAATGTATCTAGGTAACAGGTAATTAAAAAATATTAAATCAGCTTAATAAGCAGAGGGAACTTAGGGTTAAGACAGTCCGTTCCCTGGTTTCGACCAAATTTTGGAGGATGAGATTTTGAAAGACGCTTTGCATCGACACCAATGCCATAATGCCATAAATATTTCATTTCCTCCAGTGATGGAACCCACAACTATTCGCGTTTACACTTTGTGTCCCTGCGCCACGAATGGCCTCAGGTAGTAGTTAAATTTAGTAAAATAAAACGAGTAATACATTTTACAATATAATCTCACTGTATTGCGTTTTATTACTGTTGTATTGTAAACAATGCCCATAATAAGATTAGCAGATTCAAATAATTCAATGTCTTCATTTATAAAGGTATTAATCGACATTCAATTAAAAAAAAACATTACATACGATATTTTTTTAATCTTTTATTTAAAATCCAAACATTTCAAATATCTATCATACAAGAAAAATCTTCAATTGTTGTCCCTAAAATTTTCACACGCCGGACAATAAAATCGATCGATATATTGCGCACGATTTTCTAATCGATTTTTTGGTAATAAACGTGACCGAAGTACTGGACAACGTTAGAGGTCTCAATATAACTAAACTCTTTTGTTGGTAATCAGACGGATCGCCATCGATCCAAAGCGTATCGGTGCGGTCCTACGCACCTGTCACGACGGTAGATCACAACATTTGGTCGATGACGAATTGATTTCCTCTTGCTGACGACTCCATTGGAATTTCTTATAAAGCCTAAATATAAATAATCTTGCTTTCTGAATATTTTTTTTAAAATATTTCAAATTAATTAAAAGATAAGAGAATCAATATGCGAAACATTATATCTATGCTAATCCAACACAACGTTCAAAGTAAAGTTGAAGAAAAAACCTACTTTGATATATTTATTTTGTGAAAAAGACAAATCATAAGTTAAAAGATAGGATTTAAATTTTATAAAAAAAGAACAACAAAACCACATGGCCATCTTAAACTAGCGCCTTATTTATTAGCGTTCACGGTGATATATCATGACAGGCCACCGGGGCCGCTCGACACGCTCCCAAAAATCTTTATTGAGACGTGTCTGTACAAAGAGCAGTATGTTTGTGTAAGAATGACAAATAAACAATCATAATTTTTAAGTGTTAAAAATCGATAATCGGTTTACATAATAAAGTTATTTATATTCTATATTCTAAAGCACAAATTGGTCTGAACGTCGAGTCGAATTGAAGCGTCTAAGTAGTGAATATTTGTGTAATTTTTCACATAAGTGAGAGAGCTAAACAGCGGGAGGGCGCCGACAAAGTCCACAGGGGTTCAGCCACCGCTTCCAACTGGACGTACGCCACTGTCATATTATTAATATGGAAATACTTTAAAAACCTACAGTAATACATAAAATTTGAATACATCCTACTCAATCATCGTAAGACGCATATAAATAGTCCATGTATGGATATTTTGAATTTGAATATTTTAAATTAAAAAATAAATTAATAAAAATTTATTTAATTTATTAAATTAATGCTTACATTTAATACAATGAAACTAGCATAAACTCCTTTAGCTAGTTAATTATGCATTAGTTCTCAAGGAGTAATCATTATAATAGTAAGATATTTTCATTACAATAGATATTATTATTACTTTGGAATTAAGGTTAACTTTTACAAGCATTTATTATCATAACCAGATAATTTATTAACGTAAATATCATTTATATCTCTATAATCTGTACTAATATAATAAAGCCGAAGTGTTTATTTGTTTGTTTAAGCGCTAAGATCTTTGGAAGTACTCGTTCGGATTTACTCTTTGTTTTGCATGAAAGCTACATTTCTCAGGAATGCTATAGCCATTACGATTTAATTCTTAGTTAGTCTGCAATAACGAAATAAAAATAATTAGGAACGCCATCGGATTACTACAACCGCGTGCGCTGCAGAAATAGATAAATATAATATATAAGTCCATTGTACTATATAAGCATTCAATTTCATTAGTTCTAAAATAAATTCCGCGACACCTTATATCTATCGCTTATAAATAAGTCACAATTAGACATTTTGTGACAAAAAAATAATAGAAAAAAGAGCAAGGTGAGATTTCACAGTTTATTTATTTGACGAATATATTGAAACTTACAAGCGAAAATTATTACATCATCAAGATAAATTTTTATATACTTTTCGAGAAAATGTAAAATTAAAATAATTAAGGGCTCGAGTACCGCACTTGTGCTTGCACTTTCTCAGAATTATGAAAAATTATTAAATGTAAAAATTATATAATTAATCTGTTGGCAAATGCAGCATAATAAAAGAATCATAGTTGATATGCGGGCGAAGCCGCGAGTGGGCCGCTAGTATCTATCTATATTTGTTTGATTTTAGCATTGCAAATTCAAAAGATAAGAACGATATTCGAGTATGTCGTGTAAGTTTTGGGTCAGGGCGGTGGCGGTGACCGCGTAGGCTCGCGTTTTGGCCACTCCGCCCACCGTCATCTATTGTGTCACCCACGTGCGGACGTGGCGGCGTGATCTCACTCTATCGACTAACGATCTAATTAGCTATCTTCAAAATCTTTGTTATCAAAATAACGCTTCACGCTGTATCCCGCACACAGCAGGATCACTCGGCACCAGAGCGAAGAAATGAAAATATAAAATTAAATAACTATTTAATTTCCTCGATTGGACCCACTACTAATCGCGTTTACAGTTACATACTTATACTCCACGACTGGCATCAATAATTTTGCGGGCATCCACCATACACGCCCTGCCTTAACAAAACAAATCTACTACTCAAATCTAAAAAAAAAAAATAGTATTAAAAGATTATGTGTAGTAAATTTAAAGTTGTGAACGAACCGACATTAAATTTTCACCTATTGTCATATCAAAACGACGGACCACACCGCGCTGGCTTAAATCCTATACAAAAACTTCATAATTCACTTTGCGAATATGGAACAAAGACATCTATATCTGTAGCGACTAATGTAAAGTAAACATTGCATTTGTGGCAAGGAACAATTGAACAGTACAGAGTATGTCCGGTGGGGCAGCGGCTTATGCTGTATTTATGACGGTTTCCCGGTAATGGCGGATTAGGAGTGTGGAACGTCTTGTGTGGTGGGAGTGCGGATGGGGCTTAGTTCCGTTTTCGCTGGAACCACTTAGAACCACGAACCTCGACACAATTGCTCTATTTTATCTGTGATTCTCAATATACTTGCCGAATATGGTAAAAATTATTAAATGCTTGCAAAGCGCGGCGTTAAGTTTCGTCATTCAACACGCTATGCCTTAAAAATTTACCGAAAAGTGTCGATGGAAGTGGTTTAACACTAGTTTCCTTCCGTTACTCTGTTATGCGGAATACAGTAAGAAAATGGAAAAAAATATTTTATAATATAATATCTGTGTTTACTCATAAGAAAGCAATTCTAGGTATCAATATAATAGAAACAATAAAGCACAGAATCGATCAAGAATAGCTTGGGCGTGGGCGTGAGAAAGGTGCTGCAATGTTTCTCCGCTAATACACAGCTCAAATATGCGTATGAGACGAACCGAGCCTGTTAACAGCGTAGGTATACTTTCTTAATATCTTTAATAAGTACAAAACATTTTAAAATAAACGTTATATTATGGCTAACAGCAAACGAGACTGACTATACTGATAGATCAATTTGAAAATATTATAGAAAAATAATTTAGAACATGAAAAATCTGTGCATAATGCTAGCTGAACTGTGCAATGTAGCGGTTAATTAAAAAAAATATATATTAAATTAGCCCTTCATGTTAAAATCTTAATACTTTCGTGAGAAAGGAAAGCATATGTGACGTGACCCGCTCCCATCGCAGGCAGATGTTATCAACTCTCGCTACTCTCACGTTGTGCTAACTAATTGTATTGTTCACCCGCCGTATCATTACACCACTTATTTATGTATATTTCGAAATAATTATCAACAATACAATTTATCAATATATTGAATACGTATTTGAATTAAATACAAAAAAAAATCAGTAAATGTTTCTTCTTTCGATTAAACACATGATTAAATATTGTCATTTTGTATTTGTTTTATTATTTAAATACGTATAATTTAACTGATGGCTCATTATTTTGGATCTGTTGTTTGATGGTCCGCGGTGATTCCACGCTGTTGGCGAATATCTGTTGGAAACGCTCGAGGCGGTATGACGAATCCAATTAACAGCACTAACGAATACTGTCGGACGTACACTATTTATGTTTCCTCGCGGTCGCATTGTAAATATTTAGTCCTGGCCGCGTCTGGCGCAGCTCCTCGCCTTATCTCTCCATCGCGTCTGTAAACGGTTTGATGAGCCGCACGAGCTTTCAGCGCCAGCGTACAGGATACACATCCATAAATAACAGTTACTCGTAGGAAATGGCATGGCGTCCGACACATTTTTTGTTTTTACTAAAACTAAACTAAAATTATTTAGTTTTGTTTGTTTGTTTATTGTTATATGTAAATACAGAGAGGTACCCTAATACCGTATGTCAGATGATTTTAAGTAGTTAATAAATAATAAATCAACTACTAAATCAGTATCCGGCCACGCGACAGCGCGACCTATGCGCGTGGGCATCGACAGGTCGATTATTTGCTAATTCATACGAGTAACTTGACTTCTGTTTTCTCATATGGATAATAACTATTTCGATACACTAGTAAACGTGCTCGCTAAATATAGAGAACAGCATTCCATGGACGCCGTCGCTTCGGTTAACTGTTCGATTGTGTTATGCCTTTTTTCGTGCTAACTTATTTAAATGTCACTTGCTCTCAGTGGTGGTGGGACTAGCGCTTATTTGGTGACCGGGTGATGTCACCGGGCGCGCCATCATCATGATGGGGCCCCTTTTGGAATCTTTACGAGCGACACCTCCACATTGTGTTCGCAACAGTTCATTCACCGATACAATGATGTGGGCTCTAGGCAAGATTTATATATATATATATATATATCTATATATATATATATATATATATATATATATAATATTTGTAATTTCCATAATTTTTTCAAAGTTAAACATTTAACTGTCACTTGCTAATTTATATAGAATTAAACATAAATTGTACAATAATCGAGCGCCCACAAAGGCGAGAATTAAGAAAATCTAAATGAATAAAACAATATATTAGATATATGTATGTTCATACATAACAAAAATATAGTTTAACCCGAAGCTGAAATTTAAATATGTTTGACCTAAGAAGTTAACTTTCTTTACCATAAAAAATGAAATGTACAGGTGTGTGATCAACGTCCGTGAAATTATTGTAAATTTGCCGCGGTGTGGTCCGAGGGAAAAAATCATTATGATTACACGAACCATCAACCCCTGGCGACGATTCTCCATGGTGATCTTTCAGGTTATCATCATTTGTCCCCCCGAGGCACACGGGAGGGATGTAACGTTCATTATAGCATAGATTATATCTACGTTTTTTTTATTCATAGACAGTTTTTTGTGATAAGATGATGAGATTTCATTTATTAAAATCTCACGATGTTTATGATTGTGAAAAGTGTTATAGGTACAACAGCTTGCATAGCAACGAACGCAGTCTAATTGTCATTTATAATTTGCCTTACTATGTTAAAGATATGTTAGGGTTTCGTACCTCAAAAGGTAAAAGCGGAACCCTTGTAGTATCACTTTTTTGTCCGTCTGTCATTTATCTCAAGATCGCGTGGAGGTTTCACAATTTGATTATTTAATATTTTTTCTATGGTGCCTTGAAGCCCACAAAAAAATAGAGCTTCTAAGTTAAAACAATCAGAAGATACATGGATCAAGACCTACATATAGAATACTCCCCGCGGACCTCGAGTTTATGAAATTTGGCATGAAATAAGAACTTATAATAAAGATAAATAGAAACGTGAAAATTTATAGGTAAAAAAATAATTACAAGCTTATATTTATAGTTAACCTCATACAAAATAAGTGCCTATGCCAAACTTAAGTTTGCGTTGACTTACAAACCTGAAATTGATAAGAAATCCTCAGTGGGCGAGTCAGACTCGCACTTAACCCATTTTTTATATTGTGAGTTAATATTCTATAAATACTTTATTTGAAACCTTATATATTGTAGGTAACCTATTCAATAATACGTAAATAATATGCGAAATATGTCTGAAAAAGACTACCTATACAAAAGGGATTCGAACAACAACTATCGTATTGAAAACAACTACCGTATACAATCTGTCACGTTTTATCTACGTCATATTATACAATACAATATATTTTATTGAAAATAAAATTTATACAAATTATATACAAAATATTCTTTCATTATATCATTGTAGTTGAATGTTATGACGAAGATGTTAGTGGCAAATAATTTTTATAGTAATAGTGACACTTGAATTATCGTTAAAACATTTATAGAACACAATATATTAATTGTCTCAATTTTAAATTGTGGCCAGTAGTGGCGCAGAGGGACAAAGTGTGATTGTAAAAACGACTGGTTGTGAGTTCGATCCCCATTCCAGGAAATGAAATATTTATTTATTTACATTTATATTTTCATTTCTTCGTTATGATTTCGAGGTTAAGCGCGGCGTTGAGTTCCACCACTCACCACGCAATGCCTCCTGGACTCGGCGGAGAGTGGGGAACGGAATGTCTTAACACTACATTCCCTCTGCCTACGCTGCTGTGTGCGCTGATACAGCGTGAAGCTGATTTGATTAAACATATTAATTACAAGTACTGAAATCTTTTATACAAAAAATTACTTAAATTAAATGTTGCTTTATCAATATATTCTAAATCCTACAAACGAACTCGTAAGATGAAGATATGATAAGATGTCTTGTAGATATTATATAAATATTAATATTCAATGGTATAAAATCAAATGGTATAAAAATAAGATACTTATTTTTAATAATTCAAACAAAATGTATGCAAAAGAATTTTTAAAAAAAAACTAAAATATATTAATAAAAAAGTATTTTAAGTTACATGTATTTTCCATCGTCATTTAAATACATTGAGTGAAACATTCAGTAGGTATTTCTTTTTTTTTTCAAAATGTCATTAAAATTGATAATGGATCGAAACGGGCGTCGACAACGCGGCGAGGACCGACCGGGCGCCAAGATCGCAACCGATACCGTCGATAGAACAGTAATCGTCAATAAAATCTCAATCTAGATGGCACCGATATCAGGTGAGTTACGGACGGACAGTCAGAAAGAACACGAAAACCTACTTGACCGAGGAATGCGTCCTCGCGACAGGACCAACTAACGAATTAGGTACTCCAAATTGGGCGTTACATTCATTTTATTTTATAATTTACGATTTTAAAAGGTAAATTTAGTTTCTAATGGCGCAGTTTATTACAGTCTCGTCCACAAAAAGGTTTTTATTTGCTATTATTTTAGAATTGATGATTTAAAATGATAGTATATATACTTCAATTTTTTACTACCACCGCGCATAAACATTAGCGAGAATTTATCAGCCAACAGAAGCACGCTCAACATATTGTATTAAACTATAGAAAATTGCCTTGTCTTTTTGTCACCACCTCGCTGCTATCAGAGATAAGAACGACATCTAAGTGGACATTTAAAAATTAATTTGTCAAAAATGACAAATGATAAATATAAATGTTATTATTTCAAATTAAATTAACGATCCAAGCCGAACGTCCACCTTTTCTCACATTAGAGGTATCTTATCTGAAATGATTGCTTCCATTACCTCGGAGAACAGACACGTTGTTTCGTGAGGAGAGGGGAGATAGAGAGATTAATGCGTAAAGCAATTAATTTTGATTGAGGTGTATTTTATTAAGTAATTGTTTTTGTTCCCCATGTGAATTCGTAACGCATCATGAAATGTTAACGTGTGTACAAAGTATATTGAGTAACGTCGTTTTGTAAGTAATAGATTATTTAATAATACATTGTTTCTCAGAAAGTAAATAAAAAAAAACACAATAAAATTTAATTTAATTTAAACGTGTGTACGTAAAATATAAAAATTTCGAAGTACTGCCAAACGAAATCAGTAAACAAACACCAATTAGGTTGTAAAGATACTTGATAATTTTTTGAGATTAACTTGGTCAAAAGGAATAATATAACGTTATGAGTGTTCTAAAGCGTTTGGCGTGTGGCTCGTTCCCACAGCGAGCTTTAATACAGTTTCCATGTTAAAGTTAGCGCCCCATAAATTGATTAAGGGTCCGCGGCGGCGCTCAAAAGTTTTTTGTGTTATGAGACAGGTATACGCGGGCACACGTATACATATATATATAAAACTCAAGTAAATTACAATAGAAAATATTTAAACATTTACATAAACGTGGACATTTCGCAGCTAAAACGCTATAATGGAGTGAACTAATTTCCTGACAGGAAATTGCTTTTCTTGACGAGTGCGTACAATTTCCCTAAGAACCCCACTCAAAGTCAACTAAAACGACATCAATCATTTGTATTTTTAAATGTATGGAAATAAATATTTAGTTTATATTATTTACTTACAAATATAGAAATATTAATATTTTCTTATTTTAATAAGGTAAGGTCTGATTGATGTGACATGACAGTTGTGGGTTGTAAGCCCACCGTGAGATGGAGTCTTAGATTCTTCTATCTCACGAGCATTTTAATTAAGTTATCTTTACGTACCAATAATATCCAATAGATAAGTAAAATAAGAAATTTGATATTCAATTAAATTAATAGGATATAAACACATTTTAAACATAACTACATAAATTATCAATCATCCAAGCAAAAAAAAAAACAATAATGCCTAAATCCTTATGATCAGCAATACAAAGAAAATATCAAGAAATGAAATATCGAGATGAGTCCAACTCCAAACAGAAATTTAGCCGAGAAGTTTTGGTAAATTGGAACAAAAAAGAGGAGGTGACAATATAAATAACAATTTGGCCCACCCCGTTCGTATGTGGATCGCTGGATTAGCATAAGAATGCCGCATCACGGACGCCCACGAGCCCCAGTGTCCCTCGTTGTCTCTTTATACGTCGAATTTAATTTTGATTTACGATTTTTTATATAAATCAGCTTCACGCAGTATACCGCACACTGCAGGTTAGGCAGAGGAAACCTAGTGTTACGACACTCTGCTCCCCACTCACCGCCGATTTCTGTAGGAATTTGGCGGCATTCAACGCCGCGCTTTGCCTCGACAACAGAGCAAAGAAATGAAAATAAAATTTAAATAAATACTTCTTTTACTTAATCTTATCTATACAATTGTACGCAAAATATTATCTGACGTGACTAAGATATTGATATCAAGAAGGTAGCTCGATGTCGTCAGAAGGACCTTAATAATATAACTTTATTTTAGGTGCCTTAACACCATAAACGTTACCCTCGATAACGCTAAGCGTTTTATGTCAACTTAACGATTTAATTTTATTGATAAAATAAAAACATACGTTCCTTTTTTTTTGCGGATACATTTAGATATTCCTGGCGCATTTTATGTTGAAATACTGTTGTGAGATATTATATGACTATGAATTATTTCATAACATTTGATTCTATTTCTATTTGTATATTCCTTTTACTGATTATCACAACGCACTTATATTTATTTAATGTATAATAATTATTACATAATATCTAAACGACAGGAGATTTAAGTAAAAAAATTATAATTTATTACATATAATGATCGAGGTCAGTTGTGGTGCTGGGGCACAAAGTGTGACTGTAAGCGCGACAGGTTGTGGCTTTGATTTCCAGTCGAGGAAATTCAACAATTAATATTTTCACTTCTTCGTTCTTATATCGAGGCAAAAGTGCAGCGTTGAGTTCCGCCACTCAACACGCAGTGCTTCCTAGAATTTGGCGGAAAGTGGAAGCGAAGTGTCTTAACAGTAGGTTCCCACTGCCCACCTTGCGGTGTGCAGGATATAGCGAGAGGCCAAAAAAAAGTTTTATATGCAACTATTTAACACATTCAAAATCTGAAATACCGAAAAAACTTAGTGACAATAATAATTTACGATACACTTTTAGCATATATAATTAAGCTTCTTAAGATACCTTTATGCAAATCGTGGGAAACGTATCTCATATAATTAATTGAGGGTAACCTCGCGTTTGACATTATAATGATGCATGCGTCTTAATCACGGCGTCTAATTATTTTAAAACACCTCCTAAATTAACTAAGACTTTTTATCTGATCAAAATGACATATTAAATGTTACGATCATGAGCCGTTTTAAGTCATATATTAATACTTTCATACATTATTATCTATCTTCATATCTGAGGTAGGCATTTACGTAATCTCATTATCCCATAGCAGGGGAGGCAGAGGGCACCTGGTAACCTACTGTTAAAAAAGGCATTGCATTGTGTTGAGTGGCGCCCCCGCTTTTAAATTACTAAATGTGTTATTAAAATTATTTATCAATATCGAATAGTAAATAAACAACATCAATTAGGGTTAACTTATATAATTTTTTGGTTCTTTTTTAAGAACAAAAAAAACCTTATAAGATCACTTTCTTGTTCGTCTGTCTGTCTTTCGGTCTGTCCGAAAGACAGACGAGACCTTTATCTCAGGAACACTTGGAGATATCCAGTTGAAATTCAAACCATATACTCAAATCAACAGCCCCATAATTTCCTAAAAAAACTTATTTCTACATTTACTTAAAAAAAGATATTGCCGTTTATATCGCAAAAAACGTACTTCAACACTATCAAGGGAATCAAAATCAGGGTAATGCCGATTCACCTAGAATTTTGAAATTTGGCAACAAGCATCTACAGGTACTGGTGGCTGCTTTCGGCGTATTTTGTCTAATCCACTTTGGTTTCTTATAAGATCAGTATATACGTAAAAAAAAATAACATGCTAATATTATACTACTTACCACATTCACAAATTCTTGAAAAGTAATCGCCGGGCTGGTGGCACTTTGAGCTTTGTCCAAAAGAATCTGGCAAATTCAAATTAGATATTACAACTTTTTTAGATTAGTTGAATTTATGTATATAATAAGATCTAATAACATAAGAATAGAAATAATTATAAAAAAAATCTCATAACTACATTAAACATTATTATATTTAGATATGTATATTTATTACATAAAATGAGACGTGAATCATAAAAATGAAAACAGGCAAAATAACAAAAAATATAAAAGTGGAATGATTTTGTGAATGTGAATTATGAATATATTATATGACCCTACATGGCAAATTTCAAACGACTACATTTTTTTGTAAGCTTTATAACACAATCCTCACCTCGCGCTTGTGAGGCGGCACCTGTGCTATGAAGTCTGGATTCTGGAGAGTTTTGAGAAAATCAGGCCACGGGATCTCGCCAAAACCCTCGGGATCGAACTGTAGACAATGCAGCGATCCATTATTTGCTAATATATTTTTTAAATATATTTTTTTCACGCTGTATCCCGCATACGGTAGGGTAGGCTAAGGGAACCTAGTGTTTAGACATTCCGTCCCCATTTTACGCCGAATTCTGGAGGCGTAGGGTGTTCTGTGGCGGAACTCAACGTAATTTAATTAATATTTAATATTTATTTTCTCGAGTGGGAATCGAACCCAAAACGTATAGCGTTAACAGTCATACTCTGTCCCATTACGCCACGACTGTCCTCATATAATTTACATTCTTTCTATATTTGCTAATATAATTTATATAAAACAAATAAAATTAATTACTGATATAATATTCACACCTACAACCCACGATCTAGTCACGTACAAAGAGCTATTCAATTCAGTTTCCTACAGAGTATCAAACACGTCATAATCTCCAACCGTTCTGGGACTTCGCATTATTATGTGTATGATATAGTTGTAATAATTTTGTTTATTTCCAAAAAGAAGAGAACAAAAAATTTAAAGGACCCTATCAGCGCTGGAGTATTATCTCAATGTTCCCTACGTGACAACACATCGTTTGAACTGAGGCGCTACCGCCACTTTTTATTTGTTTATAAGTTTTTTGGTATCCACGCTTCTGTACATTTTAATCAAGCAAAAGGTTTACATTTTAAAACTTTCTTCGAAACTTGTTTCCACATCGTAAACAATGAACCTATGAAATACGCGATGCTTGTTTATGCTGAAAGTGTCGTCGGACCGTGCTAACTGAGTTTGAATACAGCTATACGGATATTAATGATGTATTTCGGAACCCAACGTGGCACCTTGTGGTATCAGACTAGGGATTTTTTTAACCTGACTGAAGAACGAACGAACCCACCAACATTCCATGAACAATTATGTATGTATATTATTCAATACAATCGAAACATTGTAAGTATAAGACTAAACAATATAAAATATGTATTTTTATACAGAATTCAAGAAATATTTTTATCAGAAGTTTTAAGTATAAATCTAACTCCTTATATAGCAATTGCTATAAAACAGTA
>DWAO01001059.1:0-20786 GCA_018230605.1 Heliconius congener | reverse complement strand
ATTCGGCAGAAAGTGGGGAACGGAGTGTCTTAACACTAGGTTCCCTCTGCCTGCCGTGCTCTGTGCGGGATAATGAAGCTGATTATTAGATGCATATAGAAAATATGTAAGTAAATACATACAGGTTTATCGGTCGGTTAAAAACAAGTGTTCGTACCAAAAAAGCAATCAAAGCAAGAATTCGAAAAAAGTCAAAGATTACAGAAAAATGTTTATTACGGATGAAACTATTTTTACGTTATAGATAAGTTCTTAAAAACATCATCTTCAATAACCAAAAATGGTCCTTTTAGCAAGACTCGGTGCCGGGGCATAAAGTTCAATCCACCCAGTCTTGGTTACGAACGAACGTTCCGTATTTCAATATATCCATAGACTGGCCATCATATAGACCTGATCTTAATTCACTGGATTATGATTTCTGGTAATTTTTAGAGACTAAGGCTTGCCCTAAACGCCATGATAATTTAAGTCTCTATAACAATCCATATCAGTGAAGCATTTTCCCTTAGGAAGTGCGTTCTGTTATTGGTAACTGACCTCAATTTTTTAAGGACTGTATTTCTGCCAATGGAGAACATTTCGTATAAACTTTTTATATTTTTAATGGTTTTATATTAATGTATTAAACTATCACACTGTAATAGTAACTAGGATCCGCCACGGCGGGAGGAGCTGGACGTATCTATGTAGCGCAAAATTTTCTGTTTTGTCCGCACGCGCTGGGTTAGGTTGGTTAAAGTTCAATTTGTTCGCGTGAAAACGTCCCACAGCTATACTCTATGGAACACATTTTGACCATTAACTTGAAAACTACAATTACAATTATCACCAAATTAATTTCTCAGGATCACCGTGTCGTCCACAACGTTCCTGCAAATTTTTAGAGCTGTTGGTTTAATGGTCTAGAGGTAGAGTTGCATTACAACGAAACACACTTTTGACCAAAGAGAGTAAGAGCTTCGTTTCGCTCAGCTCAGTAACCAATAAATGTTACGTACAATTCGCAATCACAATCCATACGTTTTAAAACAGGGAATTTTTTGTAAAAAAATATGTAATAGCGGTGCTTTTTACGAAACCATCTGTTTTAATCTTAAATAACTAAAATGTAGAATTTCTCTATGCAATTTGTCACAACTACAAGATCCCACGGTCACGAGCAATCTCTAATGTAATGTAATTTTAATGGCTGATTATTATAACAAGGGCATCATTATTGTAATTGACTAAGTACATACAACGATTTTCTCCTAGAGCCCACGTAGGCTAACCAAACTCATGTCGTGCAGGATTTTTTTTAGTTTTTAATATATATTAGTACGCTAGACACTCTGCTTTCCATTCTCCGTCCGAATTCAATCAACTGCGAGTTAAATGGCCGAGCTCCGGTGTATTTTGTGTCACCAGAATTGAAAATTATTACCACCGCCAGCTTTACAGCCTTTACAGTTAAAGCCTGTAAAGTTCTGTGTACGCCACGTAAAAATAAGTTCATTTTAATATCAACTCTCATCATCAAACTACAATAATTTAAATTAAATTTACTAGGAATTTTACTAGGACTATTACATTTCTTATATAGTTTTGAAACAGTAAATAAATAAGCAAATGTGAACAACTTGCAATATTATGCAAGTTAACAATTGAAGTGTAAAGTTGTTACCACGCAACGAGGCTATTGGGCTGTCTACAAACGATGACAAATTCACCATTTCCTGACTCTCATTATTACATGCGCTTGCGCAGTAAAGTACAGATCAGAGTACTGTAAAATAATTTTTATCGATATTTTATGTATATAATATTAATGTAAATAACAATTTATTTAAATAATTTATTAAAATTGACAAATTATAAAATTGAAATTTTATTTAAAGAAATTTTAATTATGAAATTGTAAATTCTATAAGTTGTAAGTAATATAGAGACAAAATGCATACATATGTATTTAGCTTCATTTTTATGTTTAAAAAAATATTTATTAAATTCCTCTCGGCTTAGTTCTGTTCTTAGGAAGTTTGAATCATGAAACATGGCTAAACTAAGAATGACTGCAGGATATCTTCATCTTAAGTTCAACGGTCCGGCGAGTAGGCGGACGTGCCTGCCCTCGTTATATAGTCCGCCCTCGTTATGACGGGGAACTGATTTAATGAGCCACTTCTTAGATGCCGGACGCTTCTAAGACATCTAGAGACGTTCAATCATTATTGGTTTGCATTGAATTTATATTATATATATTGAATTTATATGCATTTTGTTTGTTCTGGTATTCAATAAGAGCTACGTGGTTTCTGTAATAATGGGTCTACACCCAGATACCAAGAGATTAGTTATTTAAATTTGAAAATTCAATACTAATGATATTTTTAATTGGATACTAAAGTACGTTACTAAGTATAAATAAACTACTTATGTGACTATTTTTTATTTAAAAACGTTTCTTACAAAAAAGTGAACACTCATCACACATATACACGTGAATCATTTTAAAGTATTTCTAATAAAGTTAAACATCATTGGTCTCTCACTGGTCAAGAGTGTGTAATGTCGAGTGTGAGTCGTTGTAATGCATCTCTACCTAGACCATTAAACCAACAGCTCTGAAATTTTTCAGGAACGGTGTGGACGACATGGTGATCCCAGAAAAGTAGTTTAGTGATAATTAAATTTGTATTTTTTGAGTAAATGGTCAAAATGTGTCCCATAGAGTTAAGCTGTGGAACGTTTTGAAATTTACGCTCACAGATTAAACTTTAATTAACCTAACTGAATTGTCGCAAAATTTCACTCAGTATAGCTTTGCTCAGCTCAAGCATTTACAGACATACACTCATTTAAAGTAAAATAACATTTTAGTCATATTTTAACACCTACACATTCAATTTGCGTAGTGTAATAATTTTAATGATTTACTTCCCGCTGCAAACAAAGTGATTTTGTTTTAGAAGCGTACTACACTCCGTACCACATTTTTTGCCGAATTCTGGAGGCATTCCCTGTTGAGTCGCAGATCGCGCTTTGCCTCGTCGCCAATAATGAAAATATTAAATATATAATTTCCTCGAGTTGGAATCGACCCACAACCTGTCGCGTACAGTCAACCTTTGTGTCCCTGCTCCACGACGGGCCTCTACTTATGTTTTATAATATTATTGCTTTTGTATACGAAGATTCTAATTGTGTCTTTATGTAACAAGAAACGTTAAACCTTAATAGCCTTATCGTTTATTTGTTCGCATCTTGCATCGTCTATCGACCTTACGGTGTTGGCAGCGCTCCAGTGTCCCTTGATGTGACGTCCAGTAGTCAATTTGTTCCAAACAAACAACCATTTTTTTATCAATATTTGCATTAATATTTTAAAATATTATTTTCGTTCATGTCGAACTTAGTAATTAATAATAAAAGGTAATGCTTTCATTAAAATTTAGGAAATCATATAGTAAATACAGTTCTGTCGCTTCTACAATGTAACTAGGTACATTTATTGACCACAATACTTTCTAGCTATTTTTACGTTAGCTAGCTACAAGCTAGCGTTTAGATTTATATAATTTTATTTGCATTAGATAATGGTATGCGCGCGCGTAGCCAGCGGCGCTATTTTCATGCGCAGGCCGACAACCCCGGCCAGACGATTCTGTAGAAGGTTAAAAGTGTTTAAATTTTCGTTTTATTTCATACTAGCAACCTGCCCGCCCTATTGATATATTGTAGTCGAATTATACAAAATCTTTACATAAATTGTGCCTAATTTGTTATCCTGATATATAAGCTGTATCATTGTAAATTTCTTATTATTTTTTCTTCGTTCTCGGTTCGAGGCAAGCAATGCCTCCAGACTTTGGCGGAAAGTGAGGAGCGGAGTTAACACTAGGCTCCTTCTGCCACAGAACCAACATGGTACAGCGTGAAGCTGAAAAATCAGACTCGCTTGCTTTTTGAGAGGTACAGAAAAAAAGAGGGTTCTCTATTTTCTCAATGTACGGTCTGCGTGAAGCTGTATAGAGGAGAGGGAGAATTAGGTTGTGCAATTCCAAGACACACTCTCCGAAATTTATTAGGTTAAAACCAAACAACAACAAGTTTTACGGTCAGTCATTTAGCACTATAGAATCTTAAAAAATATATTTTTATATATTTTTTAACTTAAAATAATATATTAAATAATTTCTTTCCAATTGTCATACACTAAATAATATATAGGCGCTTTACTCAATAACTGACACCGATAAAAACATGTCACAAAGTGACAGCAATTTGTATAGATATTTGGACAATGTCGCTATGGTTGAGTGATTGTGGTCAGCAGTTATTTGAAAGGAATCACCATTATCACACCTACCTTTCCAAAAGTTGTTTTTTTTTTTAGGCAAAATAAGGGTTTTAAAATTATTATTAGACAGTAAATCGATGTATTTTTTTAAAGTATGTGTATATATATATATACATATTTATATGTGTACGTATGTATTATATATTCACTTATATTTTATGCTGTATTTAATTACTAGTAAATAACTTTAAATTTCTTAAATTGTACTGTGTTTTTACTTGTCACTCAACCATTTCCACTGGTTGAGTAGAAGAGATCTCTTATAGAGATATAAGTCCACCTTTGCAGACCAAATATTTTTTATGTTTTTGTTTACTATATATTTTAGTACAATAAAAAGTATTATATAATTCTTGCGTTTATACCAAGAAATCTGGCAAATTTGAAGTATTTACGACTATGTTTTATTGTTATTGTGTAACCACAATTTCCCTGATAGAATACGACAACTTCTGTTATTATTACTCATTCGGCATCATCATCATCATCTATTGTAAAAATAAATATTATTCTAGACTCCACAAGGGACAAGACACTAAAATATTTAAAATCAATATCGATTTAGTGACTAAAGACGAAACGAATGTCTTTATATAATCCCCAGCCGCGCGGTTCTCACGAACAATGGAAAATCGATTAGTTTTCAGCTCTATGCATCAATAATTCGTTGTTGAAAATTATTGGAAAATAGCAGTCAATCGATATTGTTCAAGGCAAAACTATTACGTGTCACTATTGTTATTTCACAGTTTTATTACCTTTTCAATTTCATACCTCTTTTAACTGGACTTTACTTTTAAAACGATTTTGTTTACCTACTTAGTTTCCTACCCTGTTAAATGCAGATACAGAGCGAAGCCAAAAAAAAGTTGTTTTTGTTTGTATTATCTTTAAATATAATTAAGATAAGCATATAAATAAGTACCTACCTACGTAATTCGTTAAACTGTAGATTATATTTGTTCCTAGAAAATGTATTAATGTAAACTGTTTTCAGACTGATGATACCTTCCTTTGCAAAATTTACTGAGTAGCCGCTGAAATCTGTTTATTTAATATATTTCATTAAATTTAGCCTTCTCTACAAATGAATGTTATTAAAGGTGAAATCTGAGAAAAAACTGATAATTTGTTTAAAGTAAATACACCGCGTATTCCATCCCAGGAAATGTCTTTTACTAGATTAAAAGTGGAACTGGATTTCTAGATTAAAAGCAAGATTTCCATACGTCTGGTCGATATTGAATTAGACTCAGGTACGTGGCTACCTCCGCTGCGCTACAAACAGGAAATCATAGATTGGGTTTTGCATTTTCATAGATATGACCCATCCAGACGTATCTCTTCCATGTTATAATAATTTTGCATTTCAGTTATATAACAATAATGCATTTAATCTAAATAAATTCGCGACGATATCCTTCAAATTAAAGTATTTTTTATTCACGTTACAAAAATAAAAAAAATAGTTTCACACTATATTCCGCATATACAAGGATATACAGAAAAACTGCTTAGACATTCGTCAATTTTCATTGCTATATTTCTAAACATTGCGTATTCATTCCTCCGAGTGGAAATCGAATCCACAATCGTCGCGCTTACTATCAGATACACCGCTACGCCACGATGGACACACACGTTCACATTATATATAATATTTATAAGATACTCCTCTATTTTTATTGTTATATAACATCTGCATTGAAACGATTGTATATAATTTTATATTTTGTTCAGGTGAAAATACCAATTTACATTCAAAGAGATTTTTTTAAGTAATTATCAGCAAAATATTCTATCGTCTATAATCTATAAGTACTACATTAACACATACTACCAAAGGTCTTGGGCGGATTCCAATCATTAAATCAGCTCGCTCGGGTGACTTTCCTGGTTATTAAACATTATGAGATTTTCACATGCCAATGCCGATGTCACTTGGCAAACGATGAGGCAGTCCACTCTCATCCACTTTCAGTGTAAACAAGATATATTGATGTACCTATATCAATTGCTGCCCAAACATTTTAATTTTTTATTATCATTTTTATTAGTTCCAGTCGTGGCGCAGGGGCACAAATTGTGAGTAGACGCGACTGGTTGTGGATTCGGTCCCCACTCGAAGAAATTAAATATTTATTTAAATGTATATTTCCATTTCTTTGCTTTGGTATCGAGGCAAAGCGCCGCGTTGAGCTCCGGCACTCAATAAACAATGCCTCCAGAATTCGACGGAAAGTGGGGAACGGAGTATCTTAACACTAGGTGCCTGTAGTGTGCGGGACGCAGCGTGAAGCTATTATTTTAATTTTGGTCTACTTTTATGTTGCTTCCACATTGTAATAATATTTTTATTTGTACGTTTATAACTATGACGTGCCTCTTCCGTCGATGCTATTGAATGATGTATTTGTTTTATTTAACCCAACTTTATGGACCTTTACGTTTTAATAAAATGAATGTGGTATGTTACTTTTTGTTTAATATTTTTTTTGTAGTATAAAGTATAAAAACTGATATAATAATATAATAATAATAATTATGAAAAATAATAGTTTGTAATACCTACTTGTTTTTTCAGCGAAAAAACAAGTACTGCGAAGGAAGATAAACATGGACAAACGGAAGTAAAAATACCGGAATATATCATGGAAAGATTGAGCCTGCAAAATGAAAACCTAACTAAGGAAGAACTAGACGATATACTTTTAGAAAAAAAAGAAGATGTCAAAGAAGAAGATGGTGATAAAGGAGCTACTGACATACCGGTTGATGTAAATTCTGATTTACAAGCTACTGTGGAAGTATTTTCAGATGTAGAACCAGTCGTAGAAGCTACTGATGATGTTTCCCATCGCGAATTTCTGCATGAGGAAATTCAGGAAAGTCCAGATGAATGATGACCTACCTCCTATGCTTTACCACGCTTAGTGCGGGATACAGCGTGAGCAAAAAAAAATCCGTGCTTTTAATAAATATATTTGTTATGTTTTGTATAATATTAATGATTTATCAATTTTGCTACAAAATTATTATGTAAAGCTTTTATTTTTCAATTCTCTATTTTAATAAACTTTTGTTACATTATCTACAGCCATGTAAATTTGTAAGTTGAGCCTTATTTACGTTACTATTATTTATAATTTCTCGTACGTACAGTCTAAGAAATGTCTCCAATATAAAAATGCGCAAGCGCAGTAAATATTATCTTGTATAAAAATATATGCAAATAAAATAGCTACACGGTTTATTTGAAGTGCTTAAGTGATCGACGCTGTTGCCAAGTCTATATTATTTTCAACGTATGAACCGGTAGAGCGCTGTACAATGTCCACCATATTTTTATTGTGTTTGAAATTATATTTGCTTGTATCTATTATTACTAGACATTAATGCACGTTTTAGAAAATGAAACATCTATTCAAGCAATATTAAGTCATATTCTTAATAGATTTCATTTTCTTTTTCATCACCAACGGCGCTGTGTATTCAGTGCAATTAACACATGCTTGTCTGTATGCTTGTTCTCCACACTCAAGGTCTAAAAGTGATAACTCTGTTATGGCTCTCGTGCGATTATTCTCAATTTTCATAGTGATGCATTGCTAATTTGATGTAGGTATTCAAGTTCAAAATTATGATTTAGATTTTTAAGTAAGAATGAAAATTCATTTAAAATAGTTTTGATATTATTAAGTAAATATGCTATTAAAATATTTTCTAAATTCATATCTATATTTGAATTTTTTTTTATTTTTTTTTCACTTATCAGGGGATACCTGCCTGCACCCCCAGAAGAAGAAAGCAACGCTCATCCAGGCCAACCACCGCCTCCACCAACATCACCACCTCCTCCTGCACCGCCACGTAACTCTATAAATAGTTTACAGTTACACTCTGTTAATAGTTTTACAGAAAGACGTTACTATATTTGATTATTATAACGACAATCTAATTCACTTAGGCGAAAACAACAGTAATCATATTGCGAAATTTACCATCTTGTTTAAATACTTGCCTCTACTATTCTTAACAATCGTTGAACCAAATGTGTAGAAGACCATCCAGAATATCCATCCAGAGAATAGTAACCGATCGATAGCTTAACTAGAAATAAATATCTCCATTTCTCCGTACATTAAATGTTTAATGTGTATATAATAAGTTATTTTTTCTGTTATCTTAACTTTTATGTATCTGTTCCAGCGAATAAACCTGCTTGAAAGAGGGCCTAAATTATGGTTTTCATAAACATTGATTACAACTTGTTTTATATAAACAAGTCATGTACGGAGAATTAGCACTCGAGAAAAATGGACACTTTACTTGGTCGCATGACCAGTATCAGTTACATTATGTTTAATGTATTCTGATAATAAAAACATAATAAAAATATAAGTGTCTTATTGTTTGTTACTAGATGTATGTACGGAAATATTTTATGTAGTTAACGAACTTACATATATTATGTACGTTCTGTGAAAATGTACGTCTCCTTGCACCGTGCATTTTATATCAAAGTCAGCCCTCCTCTTCTCTTTTAAAGTCATTTTCGTAAACTGATGTTTTAAAAATATTGATATGTATTGACAATACATTTGGGCAAACACTCTTTTAATCTAATCAAAGCGATAATGATGAGTGGAAGTATGATTTTATTTATAAAAAAAAATAACTGACAGCTATGAACAATGTCTTTCAAAGAAACGAGATTAGCTTATATTTATTTAATTATAAGAACCACAAAAATATAACATTACACTTCTGTACACAAGTAAACACGAATGAAATATTTTCTCATTTGAGTCAAAAGAGGTTCAAAATAGCCACACAAAATTGTTATGTAATGATGGATGGTAACATATCTTATAAAAAACCATCACATGATCCCCATATACCTAAACACAATCAAAATGAAAAACTCTACAAAGATGAAATGATACATTCTTGGCCAATAAACAAATCACTTTTTTAGTTTCTAATATATCGGTGTTAAAAATGTTGGCGTTTTTAGTGTAATTTTATAGTTATACAAAGTAAGTTAGCTAGAGATTAGTACTAGACTAGACTATGTGCTGTACCTAAAGCAATATTAACGTGTCCATGCTAGACGCCATGCTGTTCACCAATGACGCACGCGGTCAGCAGATCACAGGCACGGCGAAAACACTTGCCTTGATTTATTTCGATTTTACCAAAATATCTCATTGTATAATCTCACACCGTCGTAACATTGCGTAACTCTCGTCACGTGGTTCTTTTGAAATAAATTTTACTACTAGAACACAATCCTAAATACATAAAATAAATGTCTATCTTCATGTAAATGTTCATTGATCATGAATCGGTATAAATTTTAGTGTAATATTATAATATATTTATTCTTATTCAAAGTACTTAGCTGCCTTGTTAGACAATGTATGACCTGATGCTCTGCTACCAAATAGAAAATACAGTTTATTTAACCACCAATTTATACAATAGTAAAATTAAAATGATTAGAATAACCGAAGTACTTTGTCTAAGCAAACCGTATAAACATTTATTTTGAAGTTTGGACCTACGGTTATCGTAATGATTTCGATACAATGATGATTTAAAAAAATAGTATATATGTCGGTGTAGGTATTTGTACGTATGTATTTGACGGACTGCGTTAAAACGAGGTGAAAATAGATTTGAAATAAAAAAATGCAATTTATGTCAAACGAAATCAGCGTCACCTGGTCACTGTAAAGTAGTCCAAAGTGAAATAACGAGACGCATTTTTGGCTTGTATTCTATATTTTTTTGCGTTGGTATTTTTAGCGACGAATTTCTTTGTGGAAAATAAATTGACTTCGTACCATAGCTGATTGCTGGTATTTTATTTGTTCCTTGTAAGTAGATACCTATTGTTAAAAATTTCATGCCCGCGAGAAATCTTACGTGAAGATGTGAGAGTGAAAAGTGAATGACTTTCACTGTAGCTTGTACAAACGATCAATAGCAATTATATATTTAGTTATATTTATATCACCGAATATTTATACTGACGGAATAAAGGAGGACGGTTTTATCAAATAACTTATAACGATAACAAAGCTCACAACTGCAATACAATGGCCGTGGCTTCGAATTCGGTTGTAATGAATGTTTGTTTCTTTTTTTCATCTATCCGCTATATTCCACATATAGCAGCGAAGGCAGTGAAAATCTAGTGTTAGCAGATTCCGTTCCAACTTCTAATGTGGTGTGGCAGAATTTAACACCACACTTTGTCTTGCACTACTATCTACCAGCGCAAGGAAATGGAAATAATTCATTTCCCCGAGTCGGATTTGAACCCACAACCGTCACATCTATAGTCAGACATATTGCCGCTGTGTCTGGTTAGAAAACAGTAAACACACAATGAAAATTGTAAAGTCTTTATATACAGAAAGTAGAGAATGGAAGAAATTTTCAGTAGGTTTTTTGAAACTCTTACTCTTATAAATACCGTTTAACATTTCTAAAAAATAATATCATTTCGTTTCAGAGAATTACTATGTAAGAATAAAAAAAATTTAAGATTTTTTCAGGTTTTTGTAAGGTAAAGGTGTGCTCCGCTAAGAACTCTTGAGACGCAGAAATTCATCATTCAAAGTTCAGAGTTGAAATGAAGAACACTTTTACAAAACAAAGGTTTTATACTCATTTTATAAATTGTCTGTATACTTATGACCGCCATTAATGTTGATTTATATAAAGTAAGTCAAAATATATTTAACATTTATCAAATATTTTTTAGTTAGTCAGTATTTATTACACATATTGAAAATGTTTCTTGTAATATAATATATATATTATGCACATTATAATATTTTTCAATTTTGTAAATAAAAAAAAGAGCCCTCATCTCCAACCAGCTATCAGAGGCTAGGGCGTTCCAATCGATACTGCCTTCAGTAGTCGAGTTCTTGATACAGTTCATCCGTATAAGTATTATATCAGAAATTTAAGTGATGCCGCTTGAAAATACATCAAATTATCCATTTATTCTCTCTCTCAGTGCAATGAAGATACTATATATATTTTTATTATTATTTCATTATCATCTATGTTGCAGACTTACTTCTGACATGAGCGCATAAGTTGAATCAAAATCGTAAATAATTTTATCAAAGAATCGGGACGCCCCATAGTAACTAATTTAGCTTGTCCATGGCGGGACGTGACATTTGGTTATTCGTAGTACGATTGCCAGCCGCATACAGTGCAGCCGGCAACGGTTAACGAACCTGTGACTCATATTCCTCTCTTCCTCCATACAGTCATAAGGGACGGCCTGTTTGTTGTTTATAAAGTAGGGGACGTGATTAGTGAAATGCTTAGCTAAGTAAAAAATTATGTGGCATTCCTTTGGGTTATTTGTTGGTGACTAATAGTCTGTATATGTATGTTATTTGACATATCCACTTTTAACCGACGATTTCAATAAATAAAGAGATTTTATATATTTTTTTTTAATTTATTAATTGCATATTTTGTAAATAAAGATTATATTTATGACATTTAAATCAATATATGTTGTTAAAGTTACTACAATTACCATATGGATATATACTTGTATTATTTCTGAAACTTACGTTAGTAACGAGTAATATCGGAGAATCGAACGTTGATTATCGCCAACTTTCATTATGACGCAAATGCGGACATTCACACGTCTTACTTTATACTTATCTTTTGCTTATAAAATAACATTATTATATAGATAAATAAGTTTAAACTAACTACGAATACACATATTTGATACAGTTAAATTGTCATTGGCAGTAACGTTTGATCTCATGTTATCTATTATATTTCATTTCTTTCAATATAATGGGATCGAACCGAACCCACAAACCTGACGCGTTTACAGTCGCAAGCTTGTGCTCTACGCCACGACTGCCCTAGTAAGTACTAATTCTGTGTCTAATAATTCTAAAAAAATATCATAATCACCTCAATTTACAACAAAGGAAAAAGAATTTAAATTGGAAAGAAGATGAATATTTCTTAAATTTAATATGATTCTACTACTTACCTATTTCTTGCATCTACAAATAAACTATATATATTCAAATATCAGTCAATTTCATATTAGACGTAGAAGAGATCGCCTGACGTGGGCCGGCGCAGGCGAGGCCGGATATTACTCATGTAGTAGCAAATTGCAAGCCCCTCCTCATGTCCTCTAACGACCCTGCAAACATAGATACATTATTGTATTCAGATCTGCTTTAAATTGGTTTTGTATTTTCCCACACAATATTTGTAGTGACATCGATACCTGTAATATACCTAAGTGACGTTAATTTATGTCGTACTGTTATTTAGGCACCAGAACAAAAACTATTCGTTACGTAACAAAAATTTCTAAGATAAAATAATAATAATAAAATAGCTTAAAACAACGCTTTTCTATGCAAAGTGCTATTAAAAGTATTCGGAGTCGGAGCTATAAGTTATATGAGCCTAAACTCGAGTAACTTATTAATAATCTCTTTTTCCTGAAATTCAAGATTTACTTAGAAAGAGCCCTTTCATCTGATACCTCACTTGAACTAGATTTTAGTATATAGTTTGAATTTCAACTCGATATCTCCAAGCGTTCCTGAGATAAAGGCTCTTGATAGACGGACAACACAGTGATCTTATAAGGGTTCCTTTTTTCCTTAAAAGGTACGGAACCTTAAAATCTCATAATCTTATGAGATTTTAAGGTTCCGTACATTTGTATTTTATTTTACACATAATTGAGTGCTTACGACTGTGTAATTTTCGGAGGTCAAAAGGCTTAAGAATAACAACTGCGCAGCGTCACGATAAATTTATAACATTTATTACTAAGAACACTTCAGCGAGGGAGAGGCTTAACTAGAACTGATGTTACAAAGGGGTTGAGGACTATTTAATCATTATACAAACATAATTAATACATTAGTAATTGGAATGCTACAGTTTGGGAAGAGTAAATAAATGGTCAAAACAACGTCAATAGATAAGTCCTCTCGGTATAAACAATCCATTGGACTCTATCCTGGCAAACAAGCATTTCTAATGAATTGTAATATATCTTCGAATGCAAATATGTTTATATCTATGTAAGAAAAACAATATAAAATTTAAATAAAATAAGAAAATATTACAAATATAAGCTAAATTGGTTTATTAATTACGTTCTCGTTGATCTACAATCATAAAATTGTTGCAGAACCCTTAATTGGCAAGACCGACTCTCACTTGAGCGGTTTTTTTTATTTAACAGGTAACTTTGTTTGAACATTTTAGATATGAATAAAATCTTTGTTATGTGTTTATTGTACACATTTATTAATTTGTACAATATAAATTCATTATTATATATTTTTAGGCAAATAAACATAATTCAGGCCATTCGTGGAATTAAATATTTAATATTTTCAGTTTCTTACTGTGGTGACGACGAAAAGTGCGTCTCTGAATTCAGCGGAATGTCGGGAACGAGAGGAACGAAGTGTCTTAGATTTTCAGATTCTCTCTGCCTCCATTTTTCGGTACACTGCGTGTTGAAAGGAGGAATTCGCACAGCATTTGGTCTTATTATCATAATTATACCCTGTAATTCATTCCACTGATCGAAAATCTTCACCACCACCACCTCCATGTTTACAGTTAGACGCTGTGCCGGCGACCTCAACAAAAATATATAGACAATTTGTTTTTTTTTAAAACTCACACATATATCACATATATGCTGTACCCAACCTAATAGTACTTAACGTAAATGAGGATTAACAGGAAATCTTATTACATATTATTGCAGCATTATTTCTAAAGCCTTAAAAGTGAGAAAATCCAAGCAATAATTACATTATAGCGTCTAGTCGTCTACTTATAAGACTAGATTAGTAGAAGGCCATGAAATTAATTATAGTTCAAATGTGAATGCATTAATCTGAAAATTACGTGGTGAGGACCGCTTAGATTTTCTTTCTACTCACTTCTAAATAGATAGTGACACTTCTAACTGATAGAGATGATAGAAGAGGTCATTTCCAATTTTTTTTATGTCATATAATGGGCACTGAACCTTTACCGTTCCGGAGATATTGAACATCTGAAAAATAAGTCAAAACATCATCATGTCAATTCCAGTTTCCATCTTTGACACCAAGAGCATTTCTGTGTCTTACTTTACATTTCACCCACTCCTTAGACATCACATTGCCGGTGGATAAGATCCAAAGTAAGAGCTGAAAAAGAATCGGGATAAGCCTATCTAATAGGAATACTACATATAATTACACATACTTACCCATCACACGTAGTCTTAAACGAATTACATTAATTTGTAGGTTTGTGTAAGTAAAGATAGTTGGAAATGACATTTACCAGCTTATCAGTATCAGTTTGTACATCTACAAATTTAGTTAACCTAAGGATATATTTTGGTTACTTCACGTGAAAAATATCTCATATGTGTATAAAACTCTTCCGTTAACAACGGTTTGCGACGTTTCTACGCTGCATGGTACTCATGCTCGCTGTTCCAGCATTCTCGTTCAAATTTAGCATGTAGGTTCTTCTGGGAGTGTAGAGGAGTATTTGAAGGAGACCTCAAAGCCCTGAGGGAATGTAAAAAAATGGTATTCTCCATTTTACGTTTAAAAATCCACGCAAACAAAGTTGCGGGCTACGATTAACTAGTTCTGTAGATAAATGTTTATACATTTATTTACTTCTTCTCCTTTGGGTTAGATAGCATATCATGTATTCGTTGTAAAAGTACGATATAAATAAATGAAACAATTGTCTCAACTATTGGTACATATGAATAATAAGTATAGGCATTTACATACTATTGTGTCTTTATACAGACCAAAAAGAACATGACTAAAAATACATAAAATTTATCTAATAATGTATATGACATTAAAAATTACACAGTAGTTTATAGTCATTAAGCCCATAACTAAGCACATAACGGAATTATAATTTGCAAATGCATTAATTTACAACAGAATTTCCAAGGTTTGTTCGTTTTGTAATTAGATATGTACCTTCTACGACTCTACGAGACTTATTAGAATGATAAGAAGTAGGATCGAAAGGCGTAATAGTGGATTTTCGCTATAGTTTACTAAAAAATCACCGATTATCGCATTAGCTATGATCAATTCATTTCTAGGATGTTTAGTAATTTGCGTTAATGCGGTTTTAAAAAGGCCATTTTAGCCAGGCACTGCTCGGAGCTCCTCCACATACAAAGGTGAGCCCGACGCTCTCTCAGTCAATCCATGGAATGCTGAGTAGTTTCTTCTTATTGGAGGTTAAATGAAAATTATATAGAATCATTATAATTCACAGAATATGTCTGACATCAACATAAAGCCCAAACGGTAATACGTTGAGTAAAAGTGTTAATTTTATTTATTGATTGTTTGCAAATTTTATGGGAATGCGTAATCGGAGGTTAAATTTTAACACAAAGGGTTACCTTTATTCATGAAAAATTTTTTACACTTTACAAATATCAAGACCGTCGTTGTGGGTTCGACTGGAAGGTAATATGTATTATAATTATTTTCATTTCTCCGCTGTGGTAAAAATACCAGATAGAAAACGTATACGTAACGTAAACCAGTAGATACGTAAATTAACAATATTAAATTATTTAACATAAATAAGTCAATTTAAAATAGGCGTGACGAGTGTAAATGTCATTCGATTATCTAATCGTAATTCGATAAAATTTATCTTGTTATCTATAAACTTATCGGACGTGAGACTTAGGTACGGCTGAGTGTTGCAATCGTTTCGAGAAATTTCGAAAAATGCTATCTTTTAGAATTTCTAAGTGCTTCTATCGTGTTTACTTTACCTTAGGTCTTATCTACCTTGTATTTTTATTGACAACATTCCATAACAACAGGTGAGTCTTCTGTTTTTAAGTCAGCTTCACTCAGTATTTCACATATAACACCAAGACATTTTAAACTTGTAACTTGTACTGCGTAAGTGCTAAAACACTCCGTTCACCATTTTCCTTCCAATTTTATAAACGGATTTCTTATTACTAGACCGAGAAAATTCATGCTCCTAGAGGAAATCAAACCCACAACATCTTGTTAACAGTCAGACGCTATGCTGTTTCTTATCAATTTTCCATTTCTCATCAAATAATAACAAAGATAAGGTGACAGTCGATTTAATATTCATGTAAAATTCCAATATGTACATACCTACTTTACAATACTATCAAAAATGAATTCGCGTTCTTATTTACAGCGACCGGTTTATATTACATGTACGATGTAATTTTTTTGTCAAAGCTAAACTTAAAATACAACAAAAAATATGTAGAATAACCGTTTTAAGTTGATATAGACAATTGTAAAACTCACTGAATAGGAAAAACCTTTTTAGATCACGAGTTATTCTTAAAAATATTATGTGAGATAAGGTGATTCATATAATATTTAGTATTATTTAGATCATATTCAAACTTCTCTCGATTATTGGAGTAAAGAAGAAAAAACACAATGACATCATTAGCTTGGACGTATGAATGGGAGAAGCCTATTCTGGCGTTGTCTCCATTTTTTAGAATAACATAAAAAATCTGATAGAAATCGAAATATGCGGACAAGAAAATCCTTGGTGAAATACTTTATACTACTGAAAAAAAGTGTATATTAATATAATTAATCCTTTCTAATTTTCTTCTATTCTCCGCTATTCGCGTCTGCGTCAATTTCTGGCTGGCAAGACTTTGCGTTTCAACATTTTCTGAAAAGAAATTCATAGTCGATATGTGCTGGAGGTCCATGTTAGTTATATTGCTGCCTCTTTTTTCGCATTGTTATTTGCCCCTCGGGTTATACCCTCGGATAGTGGGGTCCGCGGCTATAGCTAAGAAGGCACTTGCTTTCTACATAATTCCTGCGGCCGGAGCGTAATGTGGCGTGATAGTTCTCCAGTCGAGTTATATCCCTCTTATTATTCTTGATTAATAAATAAAACCATTAAAACAGAATTGTGGTTGTTATGTTACCTTATAGGTAGCTTTCTATCGCGTACAAAACCGCAAACCAAATATTCCGTGTATGTTCTTAGTAATATTAAATATTTATACCTTTATAGCTTCACGCTGTATCCCGCATGTAACAGGGTAGGCAGAAAGAACCTAGTGGTTGTCACTCTGTCCTCCACGCCTAGGCAATTTACAAGATATTGAGTGTTGAGTCAAAGAGCGGCGGGACTCTAACTCATGAGCTTTGTTAAGGAGAAAATGAAAATATAATTCCTTTATTCCTCCGAGTGGGAATTGAATACAACCATGTTATTTTCAGTAAGACGCTTTGCAACAGACCGCTGCGCCACGACGACGGCCTGTATACTTTTGTAATTTATACTTTATTACACGCGCGGATTATTGGAATATTTATTAAATATATATATGAAATTATTATTATTAGATCAAAACAAGCCGGAAAAGAATAATAAATAGACATAAGTAGTCGAAATAAAAAATTAGAAAAAATACCTGAATAATTAAAATGAAATAAAAAAAGTAAAAGTAAAAAAAATCTAAATTGAGTCTTCTTCACTCTGTATCTTGCACAGAGCAGTGTTTGCAGAGGGAACCTAGTGTTAAGACACTCCCCACTTTACGCCGAATTCTGGAGGAGAGAGGAGACAGACAATAAATTAAAAAAAAATTTTTTTGCCTTCTATTATTCTTTTTTAGTGTCCCTCTATCCAATTGACTCAAATATACTAAATGTAGACAAAAAAATTAGTTTTTTTTATTATATATAGATATCTATGTACTATAAATTTTCGTATTTTTAAAGTTCCTGATTTAGTTTGGTAATATTTTTATTGGTTTCTTTTAACAAAGTATTTATTGGTACATACTACGATTAAACTAATCTAATAATTCCTACCTACAGAGCCATTAGTATTATCTGAAAATGTTTTTAATTGTAGCACCTATTAGTATGTATTTTACTTTGTGGTTAAAATTTTATAACACAATATATTCTATCATGCGAAATTTCGTTTCATAACCCCATAGTTTATTTCCTCACAATATCGATCAATACCTACTATATCTAAGGCATATGATATTATGTATGATGAGATTAAGAACCCTCAATATTTACATATTTTTTTGACACAAAGCGTACGACTGTAACATGTAAGTTTAAAGTGGCGTGTAGACGTTAACCGGGTTTCCAGGTAACGTCGGTTTGCGGAATACAGGATAAAAAATACGCAAAACTTACAATTTGAAATCCTACAATTTCAAATCCTCAACATTAAAAATATATTAATTGCCAATTATTATATTACCTGGCACAACTTTACAAGAGTTCAGAGCCAAGATGTTAGGTTGATAAATTGATCAATTATCATGAACGACTATTAGGTATCTTTAGTATATATTTTATCAACGTGTAGTTTTTACATTTAAATAAAAGTTGCCCTCAAAAATAAGCAGTATTGTTTATTTTTCTATAGATTTATTATGCTTCTAAAGTATAGTTGATGTACAACAGGACAAAAATGGCTTACTGAATGTTTTAAAACAGGTTCTGTTTGCATATTCCTTCAAACACAAGAGATGTCAGAATGCTTAAAATAAAAGTACAAAGGTGTTAATTAAATATTTGCACATTTTACAGACTACAAGTGTATACGTATTCATTTATATTATAAAGTAAATACTATACTAACATTATTATTGAATATACAATTTACCTACATAAGTATAGTAAAGACCCATCGTATCAATCAGTACTTTGGCATCGAAATAGAATTTATCGGGCCTTCGGAAAACAACATTGCAAATTGGAATTGGAAACAGCTACAGTATTTTATCATGTATTTATCTATACTCTTTTAATGTTTATAACAATACGACATGGCTACGGCATTAGATTCATCTTAAGTTGCCTAAAAATTGAATAAATTTCTACTCCACAGCCAGGAATACCTATGTATATGTATTCAAATAATTATAATTAATTATCATATATCTTGCTTTATGCTTGCCTGTTGTATTATCTCGTAGAACACGTCGAAAGTTGCTACAAAATTAAAACACTTTGACGATTTACGTTTCTAACGAAACGTTAAAATTTTCATATTGCATAATCGAAGAGCCGAACGTTTTTCATTAAGCGTGGAAACAGCCTCGGTTTCGGCATTGACATTGAAACGGGGCAAGGTCGCACGCGAAGCTATTTCGACCCGAATTGATCAGAACATGCCACCCTTGCGTAACCCAAATATTATGAGCACGGAAGTAGTTCAAATTTTCAAGGAAATCCTTACATCATATAAACAAATCGTAAAATTCACTCGTAATAGACTTTGATACTTTGAACTCATGCTTTTTCGTGACTAGAAATAACTTTCTTTTGGGTAATCAAATTTTCTACGTTATCGAGGTCATAATATCTGTCGTTAGAACAACAGTAAAAGGTTTTTACCTTTTTTAGTATTTTAATACTGAAATATTACGCCATTTTGTATTATTCTACTTTCTACGAAGCACAGAAAAGATATTTTAAAAGAGATACAGTACGCATTTATTCTAATGAAAGCGACCTAGATTTTCCAGTTTCAAATTACGAGTAAAAGCTTTTCAAACTGAAAACAACCCTTCTAAAGGCTTTTTTTTTTCAAATATATGAGATTAATTTTAGATGGTTTTAATTTTGAAATTAGTATACCTACTTGTGTTGCCACAATTTGGCGTGGCTTGTTAGCACAGTTTATTAGACTGGAGTACGATACGAGTTAGGCATACAAAATTTTATTTACTTTAATATATTATGTATAGGTACGTATTACAAGACAATTTTTCCTGTACAAAACTTCTTATAGCAATGTGACATAAATGATTTTATGTGTACATTTATACGACACGACACGTTGTGGGTTCGATTCCCACCCGAAGGTATGAAATATTTAATATTTTCATTTCTTCGTGTCGATGCAAAGTGCGGTATTGGCCTCCGCCTCTCAACACGCAATGCCTCCAGAATTCGGCGAATAGTGGGAATCGAAGTGTCCTAACATTAGATTCCCTCTGCTCCCCTGTTACATGCGGGATACAGCGTGAAGCTGTGTAATATCTATTAACTTTAGCTACACTATTACTTTTTATAAATGTCATGAATTACAAAATTGCATCAGTAGGTGCATAATATTCGGAACTAGCTAATAAACAATATTTTATGTGTAGTAAGAAAAAAAAATGATATTAAATGCTTTTGCGGATACCAACTAAAAGAACAAAGGTTTTGTTTTCGTGTGCATTTTAATTTATCTCTATAATCAATTTCAACAATTACACTTTGGAATGTTACTACTTTAATGAAGTAAAAAAATTAAATCAGCTTCACGCTGTATCCCGCACACAGCAGGGTAGGCAGAG
>DWAO01001058.1:0-20789 GCA_018230605.1 Heliconius congener | reverse complement strand
CAGCGGTTACGGCTGTGCGTGCGTCTTACCTCAGTCAGTCAAAACAAGTCCTTTTATATATATAGATTTTGTTTGAAAAAAATAATAAATAGGTTTTAATTGTATTGGGCTAGGTTTTAGGGTTTATAGAGTTTTATAGAGTTAAACCGTGCTTTCATTTATAGTGGTAATGACAAGCACATTGTATATTTTCATTTGTCTAAATAGGCGAAGATGCAGTTAAAGCTAGTGATCTGTGATATTTCTGCGAGGAGACGACGTCGATGAAAATGGTTATTATCCATTTTATGTTAGTGGATATAGTACGAGATTCCACCAAGTGCACAATTATTCTGAATGGGCGGAAAATGAAAAATTGTTACGCTACATCAGTGGATTTTATTCATCTATCCTGAAAAATATCTATGAACCATCAACACACAAAAAAACGACGTAGTTAATGACGTACATCATAATTGATATCAAATTGCGCGTCAATCATCTGGCTACAAAATTCCAAAAGTTGTAATATGAACCTGCGTTTATCGATATCGATGGATTTCGCCGTAAATTAGTCTCACAACAGCCATATGGTCGCTTAACGAGGATTTTATCTCACCACGCAAAAACATCGCGTCGTTATTAAATTATGTTTAGTCATTCCCTAGAGCGTTATTTATCCATTTTCGTTAGTGTATTACTTGATTCTTGACTATGTTTATCACGAAGTTGTTTTAAAATTATAAACATAATAAAAATAGTCATCAATAAGTAAATCTCTTATTTTGATACTGTATTTTTTTAGCTTCACACTATTTTCCGCATATAACAGGGTAGGCAGATGGAATCTAGTGTTAAGACACTGTTTAAACATTTCCTTTCCCCATTTACCGCCAAATTCTGGAGGCATTGCTTGTTGAGTGGCGGAACTCAACGCCGCACTTTGTCTCGCCACCGCTAGAGCGAAGAAATGAAAATATTAAATATTATCATTACCTCGTGTGGGAACCGAACTCACAACCTGTCGCGTTTACAGCGTTGTAAGCACAAACGTGCGACATAAACTGCGTCACGACACACAAGACGATGTTTATATGTATATGTATTTGACCGGCTCGATATTTTTATTAACATTACCTTACTACGATAAAATGGAGTGAGGTAAATGAATTAATAAAGCCAAATTAAATAAAAAAAAGAACAACCATAGACGATCGTAGGTTCTAAACATGTATCCGTTGGCATTGTTTTTATATTTTAAAAAAATTGTACATTATAGCACAGGGGCACCAGCGTGTGACTGTTAATGCGAGAGGTTGTGGGTTCGATTCTCACTTCAGGAAAAAAAATATTTTCATTTTTCTTCGCTCCAGTTTCGAGACAGTTATGCAGTGTATGGAGTTTTCGATAGTATAATCTACGGTTAGGGGCGAGCTACACTCTCCCCTCCCAGCCCGGTGACGCTGTCAAGACCAGTCCAGGTCAACAGCATTAAGTCCATTCGAAATAAAATTTAGGATCGGGAGAAATTTAGAGGAGGAAATAAATAATAGTGTAGTACAAGCGGGCGAAAACATCGAAAACAAGTCCCTTGTCTATACTATTAATATAAAGGGGAAAGATTTGTAGTGAATAAACGTAAAACTACCGAGCCGATTTCAAACATTCTTTTACTATTAGAATGCTACATTATCACTGTGTAACTTTGTCCTTTAAAAAACATATAAAAAGCTTACAATATTATATGATTTAATTTATTTTTATCGGCCTATTGTTGATGTGTTTAAATTTTAGAGGTAAATATATAATTATGTAAAAAGATCACAAAATTATTATAGGAGTCCACGATGGAAGATTTGCCCGCAGCGACCCCCGCCAGCCCTTTTATACATGTTGATGTGAAATACTTTAGAAGATATCATAGATACAAAATTACATTGCATATGAGCTGCTTGGTCACGGAATAACCGACCCCAAAGATCTGATGACGTCGACATATTACTGATATTTATGAGGATTTTTATTATTAATTCAATTTGGTGGTGTGGTTCTATTCACTTATTCGGGTAGGAGATTAGATTTTTTAAAATTTTTTGATTAGTTATTACTTAAGTAATTAAAGCGCGGCGTTGAATTCCGCAACTCAACACGCGATGCTTTCAGAGTTCTACCTAATTTTTTCTTCCAAAAAATAGGAAATAGTAGTGCTCTTTATATTATAAAGAGTAAAGTTATATTTTTTATTTACAAAACAATCAAATATTCTATGGAAGCTATAATATTGTAACCAAAGCTATTAAACTTTCATATTAAATATCTACACTATAGACACATATAAACAAAAATACCTAATGCTTTAGAGCCTCGCGGGCGAAGCCGCAAGCGGGACGCTAGTATTTTATAAGTTTATATTGTGAAAAATGTTAATTGTGTTTACATTATACTACTAAAAACACGATAAGTAGACACATCGCTACTTACGTTATTATTTATTATTAAAATATTTTCCATTGTAGAAAATATTAGTGTGAAGCCGATACAGGCTGACCGGACAGACGCTGGCACCGCCAGCCACCGAACGTTATCGTCCTCATGTGGATTGTGAACACAGGTTTGCGATTACTACTTACCTACAGTACGGTCAACAAGTCATGGCCTTCCTGAGGTTTTCTGAACTTTTGCGCATTGTTCACTCGGTAAGCAAAAAGCAGATATAAGGAAAATCATAAAATCAAGCCATTTACAGGTATCAAGGCGGCCACGACTCGTCGACACGTACGAGTACAACGTAGTTATTGCGGTCTTTTATGGAGTCGTGCGTAATATCCGTCAATTATGCAACATGATTATTATGCCGTTAACATTAATTATTATTTACATCGTATGTATGGAAATATAAGGACAGGCACGTGTTTAACAGCCATAAATTAAGAAAAAAGCTAGATTTATAAAAAAAATCCACGCCGGTTTCCAGGAGGCGCGGGTTCGAGTCCCGCTTTTTCGAGGTGGTTGAGTGGCGGAACTCTGACTCAACCCCGGGATTTTGTCTTGGTGCCAGAGCGAAGAAATAATAATATAAAGAAATGATAATGAATTCTCCCGAGTGGGGATCGAACCCACAACCGTCACGCTACAGTCACATCCTTGTTCCACTGCGCCACGGCGGCCTCTAGATATATTATTTACATGATATTTGGTTTTAAAAAAATAGTGATATATAAATGGTCATCGTTGTAATTTGAGAAGTAGCGTGCACACACCAGATGCCGGCAGTGCCAACCACTGATGGCGGTGCACGATTGTCTCCCGCTCAGACTCGGTTTGATTTACACGATAAACACTGCATGTAGGGCCCTATAAGACTAATTATATTAACATGCCAAAGAATACAGAAACCAGATGTGGCGAAGGAGCACAAATTGTGATTATAAACGCGATTGGGTGTGGGTTCGATCCCCACTCGAGGAAAGGAAATATTTATTTAAATGTATATTTCCATTTTATCGCTCTGGTGTTAAGGCAAACGGCGGCGTTTAGTTCCGCCATTCCACTCGCAATGCCTTCAGAATTCAGCGGAAAGTGGGCAACAGAGTGTCTTAACACCAGGTTCTGCCTACACTGTTGTATGCAGGATACAGCGTGAAACTGATTTCACTTTAGTTTTTTTTTATCAAAGAATACATTATTTAAATTGTTTTAAACAACAAAATCAATACTACTAATTGTACATTTCTAAAACACTATCGAAGATATCTATCTTAAAACAGAAATCATGAAGAATAGATCATATCTACTTACGTATAAAACGAATACGTAATTAAGCAAATTTAAACATATTATAATGAAGACTAGTTTATATGTTTACACACCTGTTTATATAACGTAACAATATGATGTATATTTGAGGCAGTCGTGGCGCTGTGGCACAAAACTGTGACTCAGCGTTGTCAGAATTCACGGTTTTAACGGGACGTCCCGATGTTTAGCCCAATAAATAAATATCCCACGCAGGACAGACATGGTCTCGCTTTTTGTAAATTATTCGATGCACTTTGAGAGGCCTTTTTTTTAAATAACTTACTAATAATTCTTGATATAGAAATTCCGCTTTTCCTCGAGACAAAAACTGGCAACGCTGGTGTGACTGTAAACGCGACGGTTGTGGGATTTATTGCCATATTCGGGGGAAAACAATTAATATTTATTTATATTTTCATTTCTTCGCTTGCTTTGGTACCAATCAAGGCAAAGCGCGGCGTTGAATTCCGCCACTCAATACGCAATGCCTCATACTTTTGACAAAAAGTAGGGAACAGAGTGTCTTAACACTAGATGCCCTCTGTCAATTCTACTAAATACGGGATACAGTGTGAAGCTAAAAAATAATATTATGTAGCATTGACATTGAAATCATATGGTTATAATAAAGTATCTATATGTTTGTTGTTGTCCAACATCCACCGATACTTCCGAAGAATTTTATCATCTCCTTATCAAGGGATGTAAGCGTTGCAAAAATAATATCAATTCCGCTACAAAACGGAATTTCCGTCACGTCATGTCATGTCATTTAATTTGGTTTCACCCTTTAAGCTTTTAGTAACAACCTATATCATTTTTAACAGATTTATAACTATTGTAATAATTGTGAAAATTAAAGTAAGCAATATATATAATATACATAATAAGTCTATGTATCTATTACTAAGAAAAAACATATAAAACTATATTAAAATAATATACGTATATATAAATTTTCATGCAATTCATTTATTAGAAAGTAAATTGTAACCTGTAGGTAAAAAAAACTGTTGGGTAGATCGGACAAATAAGCGATAACAGAGAAAGAGTGAATGATCCGTAAACCGTATATTATCTCGTTCAATAAATAACTTTTTTATTGATATATACATATTAAATACATATAAAAGCGCTTATCGTTGTTATTTGCGAGTGACCGTTTGCATAAATTGAATTAACTTTGTAAATTAATAAACATATAACATTGTTTCGTTTCGTTACTCTGTTGTCTTAGTTGCTTGTGATGTAGGATCAGTGGTTATTTAGAATATGCCGTTGACGTGACGCGGGCGCCGGTCGGCTGTCGGCGGTCGGTGGTCGGTGGTACTCCCGCGCTGCGCAGGCGCAGGCGCAGCGCCCGATAATCGTCGATCGCTGTTATCGCGCGTCCGTTGCGCTGTCCGGACCCGGCGGCCGCGACCGCTCACTCGGTCCACACTGCGCACTCAACGTGCCGGTCTAGCCTAATTTGTTTTTGATTTTATTTTTTAATATATTTCGATTTTTAATCTGGCTCACTTATATTGTAAGTATTAAAACGTGATAAGTTATAATTATTTGTATCAACAATGATAAATAGGTTTAGTTTAAAATAGATATTTTGAAATTAACATTTTCTTATTTCAGGATTAAAATGTACCGGGAGGCTGGCGGTTTGCTTACGGAGGACGCGCTCCTGAACGATCAACTTATGTTTGAGTATTCACCTGCTGAAAGCTTAATAAATTTCGAACTACCATCATCTGTGAACACGCAATGTGATTATGACTGGCAACTTAGTGATTTGGACTTTAATTGTGATGCTTTCATTCACGGTTTAGACAGCTCAAGTAGGGATCCTACTTTTGACGATAGTTCACCGATACTTTTCGATTTCGATGATTTTGACAAAAATATTGACTTGGACGATTATCTTCTAGAAGCCTTAAATAGTGACAAATCCAAAGATGTACCACAACAAAGCACAATACCGTTACGTAGTGGCGACGACAACTCACTCGGGAGGCTTTCAGTGCTGGGAATAGATCTAGAAACAACATCTGTCCATAACATTCAGCGCACACACAGACAGACCACCAGAAATAAAACTAATCAAAAAGTGCAATGTGCAATACAAGAAACAAAAACTAGGACGTGGGGTGAGCCCGCGTTCTGTCCGGAAGTAGGAGCTTTCCGATGTCCGGTGGAAGAGTGCGGTAAGCTTTACGCGAAGGCGTCGCACGTTCGCGCTCACCTGCGACGTCACAGCGGGGAGAAGCCCTACCCGTGCACGTGGGGCGGCTGCAACTGGCGGTTTGCACGCTCCGACGAGCTGGCGCGGCACCGACGTAGCCACTCAGGGGACAAGCCCTACCGGTGCACGGAGTGCGGCAAGAGGTTCGCGCGCTCCGACCACCTCGCCAAGCACGGGCGCGTGCACGCGCGCCGCGCGGCCGCCGCCGCCGCCGCCGCCAAGAGAGCCACACACTCTTATCGAACAAGAAGACTGTTTTAAATTTGTGATATCTACTTTAAAACTATATAATATTTCTCTAATCCAACCAAAGATCGCGCTGGCGCGTAGCTAATTTTATTTTTACCGTTAAGTTTCAAGTTAATAAAACGCATATTAAATACTTATGATTTATTGTGTGGTTTTCTAAGAACTTTACGTTTTAGTTAATATGAAATATATTAAAATGCTCGTAAAACTTAACTAGGTACTTAGGCATATCATAGGCATTCAGTGTTAAATGTACCATCGAAAATACGTAAAGTAAAATTATATTATAAATATTTTTATGTGCCAAACTGTTATTTAGTATATAGATAAATTAAACAATAATGTTGAAAGTCAATAAACATATTTTTATATTGACCTTAGGAGTCTCGATGTGAGCAATATATTATTACTTAAAAGTCATTGTATGATTAGTAACGTACTTACATATAAGAGTTGCCAGGTTTTGTCTCGGTGAAAAACTTAACTTCTCACCCACTGAACCATATTTTACGACACTCCCTTCTCCACTTTCCGCACAATTTGCGAGACATTACATGTTGAGTGGCGGAACTCAATACCGCAATAATTATTTAATATTAAAAAAAAAGAAAAATAAAGACCTCCCGTCAAAATCGTCACGTCTGGCAAACCTGATACGTACCTACCCTTAACTATTTATTGGATGAATATTTTTGCTTACATTTGTAATGTGAAAGATATTTGTAATGAGCACTTTGTAAGGAGAATAGCAAAAAAACATAAATGTACATAGTTATATTAATGGCTTTTTAGATAAGTAGCAATAACAAAAGTATGCTGGACTTGACTTTGTAGGTAGCTACCTACTTACTTTAGTACGTGAAACTATTTTATTGCGAATAAATCGATATAATGTATTTACAATTGATAAATATAAAGATTTTTTTTTTTAATTAAACTTAATTGCAAAAATAATTAGACTAAAATATTTAATTAAAAATTTCATAGAAAAGTTACGTGTCTGTGATTTCAAAATAATTAAAACGTTTTCAAGTGCGTATACTTGTTTACCCCATATTAAAATTGCGGAACTACTGAAACGATTTCAATAGACTTTACTGGACGATAGAAGAAGCTGTGGAGCAACATATAGCTTACTTTTTATCCTAAAGTTCTCGCAGAATAAGGATTGACGCTTGAAAAATGCGAAAACCGCGCAACAGTAAGTGCTTACCGTCTAGATAAATACGAAACAACCAATCATTTTTCATCTTTTTTTTCTAACAAATACTAATAAAATTCCAAACGATTTGTTATAGATCAAATCATAATCAGCTTCACGCTGTATCCCGCACACAGCAGGGTAGGCAGAGGGAAGCTAGTATTAGGACAATCCGTTCCCCTCTTTCTGCCGAATTCTGGAGGCATTGCGCGTTGAGTGGCAGAACCTTTGCCTGGACACCAGACCGAAGAAATGGAAATATAAATGGAAAGTAAATATTTCATCTCCTCGAATGGGGATCGTACCCACAACCAGTCGGTTTTACAGTCATACTTTGTGCCGCTGCGCCACGACTGGCCTCGATGTTTTTTTGGTATGGTTATCTATAACCATACCAAAAAAACATCCATGGTTGATTATTTTCCTTAAATACTATACAATAAATAAAATAAAGTAAGTAAATAATAGTATAGATAAGGCGTGCGAAACCGTAGGCGGCCGCTTGTTTTAACTAAAGTATATATATTTCTCTATTATACTTTTTTCTCAACCAAATTAAAGATGGGACCACTAAATATAGCAAAAAGCAGATTAAAATATATTAGATACAAGTACGTAATATAATTATACAGATACCTCAGTAGGACCGCCTACAGCTACCCGCCGCCTACGCGATGATTATGGGTTCTTTTGAACTATTTTCACTTCTCCAGTTCAATAAAAAACAGCAACAGACAAATAATATCTGTGAGGTCATTTTCACATAATTTTTTCTCATCAAAACTTGTTATATTACTTTTATCTGAAAATTGATTTGCGTGTAAAGCTAAGCGCGGCGTTGACTTCTGCCACTGAACACGCAATGTCTTCATTATTTCTAAACACTGATTACATGAAAGCTATAAATATAATATAGAATTCTATGGTCGTATCCCACAAATTGTAAATATTGAGTTAAGCTACTAAAACCTGGAGTTGCTATAAGATATTCAATTCTCTTTTCCATAATTCAATCGTTAAAAGTGTTACAAAAGGATAATAATATTAGTATGAGTAGCTCTGGACCGGATACACTAATAAATATAATGTATCACTTGGGCCTGTCTGATTCACTACTTTACCTTCTGTCTTGTAATCGTTCGATTTTACATTGTTCGTGGTGTATTCATATTTTTGCCCATCAATATCATTTACACATTTTAATATAAGGATAAGTATTTATAATTTTTAAAACATAATATTTTCTTTTTAGTCATTTTCATGAAAACTGTTCATATGATTCTTTTAGTTACTAAATAGGTATTAAGTATTTGAATGTACCTGTACCTATGTAAAGTGTATAAAAACATAACATAAATATATAATCCCAGATGTATATCTGAAAAAAGTATAATGATTGTATAATCAAATCTGACTTCTTCCTCTCTATGTAACCACTATCGTCTTAATAATGAAAAATATTCGTAAAAATATATCAAATAAATGTGAAATAACAGATAACCGAGAAATGAAGTGAACAGTAGTTCTAACGGCTGACTAGGAAAACTTCCTTGATTGATGTTTCTACTACATCTTCACGCTGTTTCCATTTAACAAGTTGGGCAGAAGAAAAGTTCCGTTCTGAAGATTCTACTAAGCACCCAATACTGCCTAAGCAGGAATTAAAGGTAGATACAGTAAATCAATACCGGGTGGAGACAACCAAGCTTCTATCCCAAAAACTGCAGATGACATAAGATAAATATTATATTAAAGTAATAATCAATAGCCCTCATAATTGCTAAAAGCTTAAAGCTCTTTAAAGAATAATAATAAATTATATATATTAAAATAATCCTTCTTTTACACTTTCCACCTTTTCTCTTCAAAGAATATTTGCTCTATACAAGCGCCTGTAAATGAATAAGTTAAGGTTTTCATTGATTTTTGTTGGTTTTCATTGTTTTTATAACTATTCTAGGGTAGTCATTTTTTTATTGTGACCAGTTTCGATGGCTGTTAACACGATGGTTATGGCTTCAAAAAGAACTCGAGAAATGAATTATAATTCATTTTCTCGTCCCGGTAAGAAGATAGCTCTCCGTCGTCGGTCTCTTTACAGATTACTCACCCTGCAAGCAAGTAGGAGCTGTCAGCTGACATGTTGCCGTGGTTTGACATCCAATTGGATGTTAAACAAGGATTCGCCATGTCAGCTTGGTTGTTCAATTTGTATTTGGATATCTATGGGTATTATAAAAGAATAATGACAGAAACAGACAGACAGAGATGCTTTGAAGTATATGCGAAGTCAGCTTAGCTGATGGAATCCGTTATGAAGGAATATACATAATGGCAGGTATGTAAATGGCTAGCGGGGATGTCACGATGAGGATGAAAAAGAACGTGATCAGCTGATTTATTTGGGCACGACGAACGATTGAGTGACGAAAGATTGACAAAAAAGATTTGATGGAAAAGTGAGTGGTAAGACAGGTAAAGGAAGACCTCGGTTGACCTTTGAAAACACAGTATCATATGATGGAGAAAAGTCACGTAAAAACCATAAGAAATGGCATGTATGAAAAGGTTGACATTGGACCAGGCGAACGAAATATGTAGAGACACATTTGGCGCTCCATTCTCTCTGACTATCCCGTGTACTTAGCTGATGTGGGTTTCTTCTGCATACCACGCGTGCACGCTGTATTTCACGTTATAAAAGAACTTCAAAGTCAATAATATAAACAAAGTTTGCTAAATTGTATTTGAATATTGTTTTTGTGTAAAAGTATTGTAAGATCATTTAGATTAATAATTAAAAAAAATATTAAGAAATGGGGAATGCGAGTTGTTGCATTATAAAGCATTGTACATATGGTGATACACTGAAGTGCTGGTATCAACTCTGTACAAGCTCATAGGGCTGATACCATTCACTTTACGTTTTAAAAAAAAAGGAATAGTAATACAAGCGCAATTAGTAATACAACATAGTAAGGAACGGCCGACAATATATTTATGCTTTCTGAACTTTTGCGCATTATGCACAGGACGGCCACGACTTTTCGACCGTACTGTGGATGACATTAACTGTCATTTGCAGCAGTCACAGTCCACTGTGTGGATTTAAAAAATCATCAGAATCTTATGAATGTACAGTACACATTAGGTTATGATAATAAAATATAATAAAAGTAATGTACAATAAAAGGATATAAGTAATAATAATAAGTACGGTCCTTTTGCCCATTATGAGTAATTAAAACAGACGAATGTTATCAGAATTGGACTTTATAAAATTGTTCCATTTTTTACAAGCTTTTTTAATTTTTATATATAATCTAACACAAGAAAGTGAAATTATATAATAGTATTGTAGTATATATCATTTTTTATTTTTGATGAAGATTACAATTTTTAAAACATTAATTTGAATTTATCACTTTATATCAAAATAAAATAAAAATATTTTATAATGGAGAGTTATTATAGAGAACAAATCAAGCGAAAAAAATATAGCCATAAAAATTTTCAATTAGAAATACTAAACTGAATTACAAAAAATGGGAACTTATTTTAGATTTGTCTACGGTAAAGTAAAAATATAACTCTATGGTTGCTTATAATACGGCCAAATTAGAAAGGTAGCTCCTTGGCTAAATTTGATATGAAGACTTCATATTTTTGTAGTGATCGTCTTATGGATAGATACACGATTCAATTCAACTCTACATACAAATAAAAATGGTGGTTCAATTTCTATAAAACATTAAGTAAATTGAATTATGTTATAAAAGCAACATAAGTGTATTAAATGTTATTTTCATTATTTAATAGTATCACATTGTAATTGTGCATCTGGTGCGATTACGTGGTGCATAAGCGAGAGTTGTGTTTGACAAATAACAGGTTGTTGAATATACCGACTTGGTTGAGATTTTATACAATTACTACAGTGTTGTTTTCCATAAATGGTGGAAGCATTTTAACTAGTGAATAACAATATATTATCAGCGCTTTATTAAATTATGTCTGAAGCGAAGTTATTTTAAATGCATCAAGCTGGAGCAACTTCATTTACAATCAGCATGTGACCCACATCCGAGATTTCTCTTCCTCTTAGATTGTTATTAAAGTAAACTCTACATTCACAAACATCAAATACGCACCGGCTTAGGTTTTCAATTTATTGTAATTGTGTTTCACCTTTATGGACATGACATTTAGCAAAGTTGTCACGGTTGACTACAAACTGTGCAGCTCTTGGGGGGTCAGATACATAATGCAGGGATTTTGCAAATATCGCATACACTGAAAACTTTTTAAATTGTAAAAAATTTTAAAATTAGTAACCAGTGATCAACCAACGGTACAACATTTCGAAAAATGTTTTTAATTGTTATCTTAAAAGACATTAATGTGAAGTGATGTGGTGAATCAAAATGAGATTAAGAAATCTTAATTAATGTTTCAAGAAAGTGTACAATGAAGCAGGATGGCTCATGCTGAAAATCATAGATATATTGTGCAGGTTTGTTCTTTTCTACTTTTGTTGATACAAATGTTGCTTTATGTTGATATATTATCATATACATATATTTTTAATTTTATTTTAACAAGTAATTCTAATGTCTAATTAAATGTATCTGTTTGTAAATGTTGAGTAAATAATAATATATAATATAAATAACTGTTATATTTGAATGAACTTTTTGTAGATAATATAATTTTAATGTGACCTTTGTTCCTCTTTTTATCACAGCTTGGAATTACTGTTGTAACAATGCTTTATGTTCTAATTATAATCAAATCATGTTTAAGTCTAAATAAATCTAAATTGAACAAGCTAAAAATCTATAATTGAAATATTTAGTAAATTTTGCTAACAGTATAAAACTAACTCATTTTGTTTTTATTTGTTATAGAAAATTCATACAACAATTTTTTGAAATAGATTTAAATATATTTATAAAGTAGTTTATCAACATTTACAATTTCTTATTAAATTGACGGTCTACTTTAATGTGATAATAATGTTTATTAAAAACTTTTTATCATTCAGATAATAATAAATAGTTATGCTCAGGTTGTAGAGATTATTTGCCCCCTTTACCTTTTAAGTAAGCTTAAATATATTTATTTTATTTGTAACTTAACATCTTTTCAACATATCTGGGTAGGCAGAGGGAACCCAGTGCTAAGACACTGTTGTCAAGTAGTATTTGTAATTAAATTAATACATTATGTTGAGACCATTTGTGGTCGGACTGTTAAAGTGATAGTTGAGGGTTTGATATCCACTAAAAAAAATAAATAAAACAAATGTTTTGTGTTAAGTTTTACCACTCATCATGCAATGTCATGAAAATTGGGCAGTCTATGCGAATCAGTGTTTTAACTCTGTTTCCTCTACATACTTTGATGAAAAAAAATGCATTCTTTCAATTATTGTATTTGCATCATAATCACTTGTTTCATTAGAATATTGCATATATAGGTTTTTGTGGGAGCACTTTCTGCACAATATGAAGCCTTGTCAGTGGAAGCCTCAAAGCAGACAAGCTCAGAGGAAATAGTTTGTTGTATAGCTGACAAACTCAACTTGAATGATGGTTCAGGAGGGCCTTACGAATTGGCAGAGGTATGTTGTAGTTAATGTTTTACATTTATTTATTTTGAAAATCTAATTTGTATTGTAACTATTTTCCTGAAGAGTTATACTGAATCCTTTTCATACAGAAAATTATAAAAACACTAGAAGTAATATTGATGAAAACTACTGTGTTGTGTATTTTTTTCCTAGATTTCATAATTCTACTATAAACCATAAAATGTTTTTGATAACATATAATATTATCTATAATAAATTGCTTGGCCATTTTTTATAAATTCTTTAGAGAAAAGATCTAAAATTTTTGGGACCTTGACTATGCAAGGAGACATTACAAGGCTTTTCCTTTGATAATATTTTTGAATTGCAATAAAAAACTGTTTGTAAAAAACATGTTTTGTTAGAAACAATAGTAATACAACCTTAGTATAAGACAAGATTAGTCACTCATGATAAATATCATCAATTAATTTTTTGCTGCCGTACTAGCAACCAGCAGCTACTTGTGTGAATTCCATACAATCATTACTTCTATATAATATAAAAAAAGAGTTTCTTAATTCTGTTTTAATGTTTTCATAGTTTATATGAAGTTGTATCATTGTAGATGTATATATTTTTTATTGAAAAATTTTTATATTAGAAAAAGAAATGTTTAATGAAATTATGAAAGTTCTAATGGAATATTTATATATGTAGATTATAAATTAAAAAAATAATACAAGTACAATATAAATATTGAAAAATATTTTATATTAACCACCTTCACTATCCTGCAAAACTATACATATAATAAAAACATATCAGATTGCCGTCTGTATATGGAAGATATATGAGAAAAACGAAATGTGGGCAGTTATCATTGTAATAGAAAAACAACGATTTTGAAAATTTTATCTGCTTATGGTGGTGTCTGGTCCTTTGTACACGCTAATCTCAGAAACCATTTACGTAATTTAAATGCTTTTTTTTACATTTAGTGTTTGTTTGATTTGAATCGGTTCTAAAACAAAAAAATAGTACTTTTTTATGCCGATGAAGTTACAAACATAGGTCATGAATATTTTATCCTATTCACTGGGAATTCCATAAATCCCCAGGATGAGATATAACTGCTAGATAATGTAATGTAAATCACATATTTTTATGGAAGGCAAATAAACTTTTTTATGTGTTTTAGAACTATATTTGTCGTTGTGTCGAGGCCGTCGTGGCGCAGCAAAGCAAAAGCGTGTGACCGTAACGCTACAGCTGTGGGTTCGATTCCACTGGAGGGAATTAATTATTATTCATATTATCATTTCTTCGCTCTGGTGCTAAGGCATAAGCACGGCTTTGAGTCCCACTACACAACACGCAATGCCTCGAAGGGTTCGGCGGAAAGTGGAAAACGGAGTGTCATTACACTCGGATAGATTAGGGATACTGATAAAAAAAAATTATGTTTGTAAAGTTATAAACATATGTGCAGGTTGTGGGAGATATGGTCAGCGGGGAATGTAAAGAAAGGCGACTTGGTCCAAACGAGTCGCCGGTCGCCGTCATGATGTTGTGGCCGAATAACAACTCTGGTCAATATTACAGGTTTGTGACATTTTTCAAATATATATTTACTTTTTGTATAATATCTTTTGCGGAGAAATCGAAATAACTTCGCTTAAAATAAAAAAAAAATAAAAAGTATATTACAATTCCTAACGACTAAAGGAAACGTCAAGATTAATCGATCTTTCATTATTCTTATTTATATAAACTATTATGGCACTAAAATATTCCACAATTTGCAACGAGAGCAGCCGGCGCGTTGGCATTTACTTCCCGTCATACTTTGAAAACAAACATCGCCTTAGCCGCGACGACAGACAGCGCCGCACATACTACTGACTCAAATTTTTTTAATGATAAATACGGACGGAATAAGATTATTCACGAACAAAGTAAATAATTTCAATATATTTGGAATTTATATGACGTGTTTTACTAGACCGCTCGTCCCCTTCTTATCAGTCCTACTTTAAAACTTCCTTTTGTACAAAAAAATTGACTCATTTCTTTGTGTTAACTTATTTCAATAATCATTTTATTTATTATGTTTATTAGAAAATTCGTTTCGAGATAATGAAAAATTAAAATAAATTATATAAATATTTTTGACGTAACAATTTTATAATTATTATTTAACGTTTAAAATTACTAATCAGCTTCACGCTGTATACCGCATACAGCAGTGAGGCAGACGGAACCTAGTGTCAAGGCACTCCGTTCTTCCGTTTCCGCCGAATTTGGGAGGTATTACGTGTTGAGTGGCGGAACTCAGCGCCGCTCTTTGCCTCGACACCAGAGCGAAGAAATGGGAATATAAATTTAAATAAATATTTCAATTCCTCTAGTGGGTATCGAACCCACAACCGTCGCGATACAGTCACACCCTTGTGCGCCTGCGCCACGACGGCCTCTAAAACTAAAATTATTAAAAGGTAAATAATATCAAATGGGCTCGCAAATGGTTTTCCTCTACGACTTAATTAACAACAATGCAGTAGCCACTCTTCTGTATAATTATCGACGATATATATATACAACAGCGGGTTTAACCTTGCCGAGATATTTATTTACATTCAGTGCGTTAACGATATCTTATTATATGCATATACGTTAACGATCACGCCAACGTCACTTTGTAATGTTAAGAGAGATCCTGATGTATTATCACTTTATTCAATGCATTTGAAATCGTTAAATTTTAATTATCTATAAATACTTACTTTCTCTATAATATAAAATGACAATTAAATAAAAAAATGTATTTATATGAGATAATATTGTATAAATCTATATATTTAATTATATTATTTATTATAAGAACGACTCGCGATATCTTTTGGTTCATTAAATTATCCTGTCACTGGACAAGTATTTGTAGACGACAATAGTCTATATAATAACTACAGTGATTCATACATCATTATTTGCGTGTAAAATAACAGTTGTGGCATTTTTGCTCTCGTATCCTTCATAGTGTCAATACGTTTATTTTTGCATAAATAATTGTACAGCCCTACAGTACATTTGTTGTACATTTGTTGTTAATTAAATACGTTAAAATGGTTATAGAACATTTAAAATAATTTTGATTTAATGAAGGGCAGTATTACCACTGGCCAAAGTATATTGTTGATGCGAGTGAGTCACTCTTCCTGCCATGGTCGTGTGATAACAACCGTCCTGCCAATCAAATTCAAACTAAAAGTCTACCGCTCAGAGTACAGATGAATTCTCAAAGCTTCTTTTGGTAATTTTCCAAATATAAAACATTTAAAGATATTTACTAGTTATATTCATGAGTTGGTAAATAATATAATGTATTTTTATTGACAGGTTTTATCTTCGCGAGAAAATCCCCGACGACCCATGGATGGAAAATTTTTCAGTCGACCCGCAACTTATTAAGGATTATTTTCAAAGGTTCCTCTACCAGCCGAAAGACCGTGAATATCCGGACCTCTGCCAGCTCCCAGAGTTAAACGAACAAACGTTACTAGACAATTTGAGAGCCAGATTTGCCGCCGGTTACATATATACATATGTGGGTTCTATATTAATAGCCCTCAATCCCTTCAAGTTTTATCCAATTTACAATCCAAAATACGTAAAATTGTACCAAAACAAACGTATCGGGTCGAGCCTCCCTCCTCATATATTCGCAGTGGCGGACGCGGCGTACCATTGTATGCTGCGGGAGAGGACAAACCAATGTATCGTAATAAGTGGTGAAAGTGGTTCAGGAAAGACGGAAAGTACAAATTTTCTTCTACATCACCTTACAGCGCTTAGTCAAAAAGGATCTCACGGTAGCGGCGTGGAGCAAACGATATTGAGTGCAGGACCCGTGTTGGAGGCGTTTGGGAACGCGAAGACAGCTCACAACAACAATTCCAGTCGTTTCGGCAAGTTCATCCAAGTTAATTACAAGGAAAATGGAATGGTCCATGGAGCTGTTGTACAGAAATATTTGTTGGAAAAATCTAGAATATGCAGCCAAGGCCGTAACGAGAGGAACTATCACGTGTTTTACTATCTACTGGCCGGTGCCTCCGAACAAGAGAAGGAACAGTTACATTTGTTAAGTGTTGATAAATATAATTATTTATCTAAAACTGGTTGTAGTGTAGTGCCTGGTGTTGATGAACAATATGAGTTTTCTCGCTTAAAACAATCTATGGACATGGTTGGTTTTACACTGGACAAGCAGCGGAGGTTGTTTGCTGTTCTATCCGCAGTTCTCCTTTTGGGTGAGTCTTGACAGTTTTGTAGTGGTAGTTGTGGGTTGATTTACACTCATAGGAGTGAAATACTTTAATTTCCGTGTTCTGGAGGATTTTTACGTGTCCTCAACAAAGCTATGATACTGGACTTTTCAAGTGGTGGATCAACAAATTCCTTAAAATCTATGATCCCTCCCCCCATATGATCCCTCTGGTGCTGCCACTGTTCAAGGGCAGCAGTAATCACATAATATCGGGTGAAAAAAAAATATATAAACTGTACCAGTTACCAATATTGTTTGTGCAAACAAGAGTATTTTATAATAATTATTATCAAAAAGTGAAAATAATAATCACCTTAATACATTATTGCCGCTTTTATATAATTTACCTACATTATCTGATTACACACAGTATGTTGTGATAAGAAACAATATGATATGGGCGAAGTTAAATGACCCTAAAGAATTGTCAATAAACTAATTTAAATAAGAAAAGAGTAAAATATTTTACAATAGAGTTACTATGAATACCAACATTTGTTTCAAGATTTGTGTATGTAGTTCGAACAACATACAGGCAAATAATTATTTGTCCTGTTTATCTTTATATTATTTATGTATTTTGAATGTATTCAAAATGCAAAGTTAATTATAAAATTGAGCAATAATAAATAATAATAATAATGACAATTCAACAACATTCCTGTTTTCTGTTTTTTTTTTATTTTATTGTTATTAATCACTATGAAAAAGTAATAAGTGACGATATTAACTTATTATATATTTCTTAATTTAAAGTATAATTCCTACTATTTAAAAGAATAGAAAAATTAGCCTCTTTTTTAGTTTTTTGAATAGTTGAGAGTTTTTTTTATAACTTAAATATCAAAGTGTTAACCATATTCAAAGTTAAGATCATGTCAAACTTGCCACATTGCTGATCGCGTATGTTCCTACGAAACTACGACGATCATGTTTAAGAGAAGCCAATGGTATATTATCAATTACACCATGGAGACTTAATATTACATTTTTTTAGGTTCGCTGTGTATAGCTATGTATGTAGGGTGAACAAGACATATAAACTTTTTTAATTTTTTAGTTAGTATTTACTATACATATCTACCGCCCATCCAAATATATTTTGAAACCATTTGAGAATCTATTGAAATATACACAAGAAGTTTCATTCAAATCAGCCCAGCCATTTAGAAGCCCTACTGAAGAATTATAAACATAAAATATCTATTTTTTTCAGGTAATGTTGAGTTTCAGCCCCAACGAAAATCATATCATCACGATGAAGCAGTTGGTGTTCGCAATCCAGAAGTAGTCTCACTGATATCATCACTTTTACGAGTTAAACAAGAAACCCTCCTAGCCGCTCTTACTTCGAAAAGGGCGAGGGCGTCTGGCGAAACTTTAGTTATTAATTATAGGTACTTTTCTTATAATTAATTTTAATAAGCATCTCTACCAATTAATTCTTTCTGTCAAAATATACGTTCCTTTTCACTATCCTTAAATTCATCCATTGAAATGCAAACTGTGTTTTAAAAAACATTTTATTTTTACATTTTTGAATTACTTATCTTGCTATATTTTATTATTTATAGCTATTTATTATTTTATAAGTCAGTAATCTTTGAAAATTTAAAGAAAAGAAATATAAAGAGAAAGAGACAAAGAGAGGAGATTTTTCGAGATATTATGAAAATGGAAAAAATATATTCAGATTATATAATTTATATATTATGCATTCAATATGCACACAAATGAAAATGAGACAAAGTTTCTTAACACCTGGCCCCTCTGCCTACGCTGCTGTGTGCGGGATACAGTGTAAATTTTTGTTTATGTGAAATTGTAGGTTACCGGAAGCAATAGCAACAAGGGATGCGATGGCCAAATGTTTGTATGGGGCTCTGTTCGACTGGATAGTGATGCAGGTCAATCACGCGTTGCTGTCTAAGAAGGACACTCTGAGGGAGCATCAGGGGCATAGTATAGGTAATTTGACTTACATTTGTTAACTTTTTTTGTATTGCATAAATACATTGTATTATCATCTTTAGGTTTCTTAAGTTGTTACAAAAGAATAAGAAAGTTACATTGAAGAAATCTGTTAAATAAAAGAGTTATAATTTACAGCCATTATTGCTGCTATTATTTTTACTCCTAAATGTGCATCTCTATACTCCATATGCTAATAAATATAATAAAATCAACAGAGACGTGAGAAAAATTAAAAATTCAATTTTAAAGATTTATACACATATTTATTATCTATACTATAAAAAATCTTTTTAATTTTAAAATACCTTCTGTTAACTCACAGGTGTACTCGACATATTCGGTTTCGAGGACTTTGGTCCGAGCAACAGTTTCGAGCAGCTATGCATCAACTACGCCAATGAGCACCTCCAGTACTATTTCAACCAGCACGTGTTCAAATATGAGCAAGAGGAGTATCGGAGAGAGGGTATCAGATGGACGGATATCGGCTTCTCCGATAATACAGGATGTTTGCAACTTATAGAGGGCAAGCCGGGTGGTCTGTTGTGCTTGTTGGATGATCAGTGCAAGTAAGTAAAAATAAAAAGTGTATTTATGTGAGATCAGATGAACTACCGGGAAGAGGAATACTGGGGGAGGAATATAAGAGAAAGGGATGTATACTTTTACTATAATACTCTCCTTCTTCTTCTCAGTGGTTTACTGTGACGATCAGTAAAATAATTTGATAAAATCACTTTCAGCATGTTATGCTGAAAATGTTTTGTGGGTCGTACCGTGCCTTAATTTTAAGAACTGGATTAAAGTAAAGAAATAATGAATTATTAAAAACAAAATTACATATATTCACGCTATATTCGTGTATTTACCTTATTTCAAGTATAATGATAGACAAAACTTTACACACAGATATTTTGTTTGTTAGTATTTGATTGCAGCATGTTCGTATTTCTATTAACATTTTTGAAGGTAAATCTTAACTTAAATCAATTTCAGTTTCCCGTGGGCAACAAACGAGACCTTACTACAAAAATTCAATTCAGTACACGAAGACAGTCCGTTCTATGAGAAACCCCAGCGACGAGAACCGGCGTTCGTCGTGAAACATTACGCTGGCAAAGTAAAATATCAGGTAAACATTACATTCGAAAAAACACACTATTTGCTATTAACATACTTCTGTTCACCACTTTCCGCCGATTTGTAGAGGCATTGCGTATTGAGTGGAGAAACTCAACGCCGCCTCATTACAGGGGAAATTAAAATATTATATATTTAATATCCTGAAGTGAAAATCGAACTCAACCTGTCTGGCTTACAATCGTGCGCCACGACTGGCCCCTATGGTATCTCATTTAGGATATATTATATTTTTTTTACAACATGTATCTCAGAATAATACTTATTTAGAAAACGTATAGAAATTTGAACGTAGCGGGACTCGAACCCG
>DWAO01001057.1:0-20790 GCA_018230605.1 Heliconius congener | reverse complement strand
GGGATACAGCGTGAAGCTGATTGATTTTTTTTTTTTTTTTTTAGATAGTATTAAAAAAGCTATATTTTTTTATTAGCTTCACGCTATATAACGCATATAGCAGGCTAAGCAGAGGAGCACGAGCGTGAAACTGATGATGTAGGTAAACGCGATAGGTTGTTGGTTCGATTCCCATTCGAGAAAATGAAATACTTAATATTTTCATTCATTGGCTCCGGGAAAAATCGGAAAGTGGGGAAATGAAGTAATATTTTTTTCTCTTTTTCCAAAATGCATTAAAGTTCAGAAAGTGTTTTAAATATTTTACAGTGAATATTATGATTCAATAAATAATTATAATTATAGAAACACAAATAGAAAAAAAGGAAGCCACATTTATAATAACATTTGGCTAATTCCGGTCATAACCGCCCACTTTATAATTGGATCGACGGACAGTGATCGTCCGAAATGTCCACTACCGCTGTAGGTACTAGTATTTCTAGATTTAGCGATTAAAGTGACACGACATATTGTTTTTTCAGAGAGACAATTCAGAAATAAAACATTGCTATTTAGTATTATAATTCCTGTTACGTAAAATTGAGATAAAATTGAAGTTAAATATATGAGGCCAGTCGTGACGCAGAGGCTCAGTGTGACTGTAAAAGCGACTGGTTGTGGGTTCGATCCCCACTCGAAGAAGTGAAATATAATAAAAGAATTATTTAGTTTTATATTTTCATTTCTTCGCTCTAAAGTGAACTGTGTAGAGTCAAAGCGCGGCGCTGAGTTCCGCCACTCACCACGCAATGCCTCCAGAACTCGGCGGAAAGTGGGGAACGGAGTGTCTTAACACTAGATTCCCTTTACCTACCCTGCTGTATGCGAGATACAGCGTGAAGCTGATTTAATTTAATTTTGAGATAAATGTATCACCTCCAGAATTTGGCAGCAAATGGGGATCGGTGTCTCAATGGACCGAAACAATGAACCGCTATAACAACTAATACCTTTATTATTTGTTATAGCGGCATTGAAAACATCACATTAAAATATATATTTAAGAGGTTTCCATACAAGACGTGATTTTTTGGTCGTTTTAATAGATGAACGGCGACGGAACGGCCGGTTTTTTAAATATATTTTTTAGTTTTTTTTTATATTTTCATTTCAAAACTAAACATCGAGTAGCATAATATTATAATAATCTTTTGATAAAACTCATGTATAATCTGCAATTCACTATTTATAGCAAAATATAGATATTTATTGGAAATTTAAATATATTAATATTTATATTTTTGAAATTTATATTATAACTTTATAATCAAAAATGTTGTAATTTTATATTATTTTTCTTTCTTCAAAATACAATTGATTTAATTGAAATAAATAGGTGTTCAAACGTCTACCTTTTTAAGTTTAAGTTAATTAAACAACCACTTCCTTCATAAATAACTTTTCTGTCAAATATTTAAATTTTAACAATTTTATCACATTTATTTAAATAATAAAAGAAGGAATATTAATGATGTTGCAAATAACTGAAAATAATTAAAAATAAATAACATAGAACATTTATAATCGATGAACTATAAAACTAGAGTCCGTCGTAGCAATCGCACAAGCGTGAGACTTTAAACGCGACGATTATGGGTTCGATCTCCACTCATGAGAATGAATTATAATTTATTATTTTTTCTAGCTCTGGTGACAAGGCAAAGCGCGGTGTTGAGTTCCGCCAATGAACACAATACCTCAAAAATTCAGCGGAAAGTGGAGAACGGAGTGTCTTATCACTAGGTTCCCTCTGCCTACCTTCTTATATACAACATGAAACTGAAAAAAAAATCTTTAATACACACGTACTCACCGCTGTGGCTGACGCTACAATATAGCTCACAAGTCAGCCCCTCACATATATACTGTAGTTAATCTTATTAGAGACATTCAACTATAACTTTATGTATCGTGAACGTGATACTAACACGTGTTTGTTGATTTAAAGCCTAAACATGTAAGGTATAATTGATTGATATACCTCAATACTAATAAGTAATATTTACTAGCTGAAAAATCCTATGAAATATATTTCATATGATTTTTTCGAGTAGGCGGAAGTTAGCAGTAGGCAGTGTTTTTAGAGTGGGCAGAACGAGCCTATTGCTAAGATACTCCATTTCCAACGCACGGTCCAATTTTAGAGAAATTGCGTGTTCATTGACGTAATTCTACGCCGTGCTATGTTTTTTTTGCAGAGCGAGGAAATGTAAATAATTTATTTGCCAGATTTGGAGTCAATCTCACTACTCACGTCTACAAGCACTACCGCTACAACCACAATGATAAGAGTGGTTAGGTATAACTTGAAACAAGCGTACCTATGCTGAATTATATACATCTATGCCCATATTATAAAACTGAAGAATTTATTTGATTATATTTTCAACTTAATCAAACTAAACGTTAAACTATTACATTTCGTTAGTCGTTTCTATGTAATCCACCTTGGGACTTAATTATTTCCATTTCATTAATAATAATGAAATGGAAATAATTAAGTGATATAAATCACTATACTTTTTTAATATAAAAATTTGAACCTAACGGAACCTGTACGCGTACCGTACATTCTCATCAAGATACGTCGAAATATTGCAGCTTTAACATGCTTACTGCAACTTTTTATTTTGTTAGTTTATCTTTTAATTTCTGTAGGGAAGATTTTCTACAAATTTCCGCTACACAAGGATAGATTTTTTTTTAATCTAAAAGTATTTTTCTTTCCTAAGTAACAAAAATCACCATGACTATAACTACAAAGAATGGGGAAAATAAAAAACAATATAAAAATGTAAAACTTTATTTCAACATAGTCCATATAAGGTACTGTACACACCACTCTACTCGACTAACTTGACTAGTGTATAGATATGTTCACACGTGTCTAAATTATTTTTTTTAAAACCCCACAAGTTATTTCGCAGGAGAAAATCGTATTTACGTATTTTTCAACTACATTACAAGAATTTAGTGTATTTTAAAATTGAATGTGTAAAACAAAAGAAAAACTAGTTTAAAAGTTACAATACCGACAAAATAATCGTGGCAAAAACAACCAACTGTTCTTAATCTCCTATGCACTAACCTGAATGCCTAAAAAAATACTAAATTAAATGTAAATTGAAACTCATATTGTACGCAACTAAATATCGTCAATATTTCTCAGAACACCACAATCATTCTGTAGAGCTACATTCGACATGTGTATTTTTTTATTCAATTTACGAAAAAAATTTCAAATCGAAATTTAAATTTAGCTTTAAAAAATATTTTTTTAATTGCTGTAAATACGACTCTATCCTACAAATAATACCAATTATTCTATAAAGAAGCTATATTAAAAACTAATCTCAATTAAATAGTTATATAATACATTATACAAGTAGTTTATCTTCACTATAACTGATTAAGCAACAATAACAGCAAAATTGGTTGTGATTATAAAAAAAAACTATTAATACCTACGATGCAGTATTAAAAATTACATAATTCTTATTTTCATCCTCTTTACCACAAAATCTAAACTAATATACATTAACATATTATAATATTTTTATATAAGTAATATTAAAAAATGCTATTCTACATAAAACTATTATTTTATTCAGAATTAGATATATCAAAAGCTACTAAAATCGTTGTTACTGAGGTAAATTAAATTTAAGCACAATCTACACTATGTCAATATGATCCCAAATCTCCATATCTAAGTTTTTTTCAATATACTTTATTCAATATATTCTATTACGTATGATAATGAATACCTTTATAATAAGCAAATCGTTTTTTCAAAAGACTATGAGAAGAAGTTATAAGTAATAGAGTTTAGAAACGAGATTAGATAAAGTATCGACATAATATGTAGATTGCAACTTATTGAATGCAACTATTTCAAAATTTGACACAAATTGATATTTGACTTCAAAATAATGGAAATAGGTAAATTACTCCTAAAAGACATATAAAATATTCATAATATGGCCCTTTACCATAACATAAGAAATAAGGAAAGTGTATGTATATAAAGAAAATCGCACTATTAAAAATAAATATATTTAAAAAATGTATATAAAACAAAAGTCCTGTTGGATTTTTGCACCATTTATGAAATTTCAAAATTATTGCCACCAAACAAATTATGAAATTGAATTAAATTATTTAAAAAATACAAAATGTATTATGAAATCATAATCATTAAATTATCTATTCAGGCTATATTTAGTTAAAAAAATATACTGTATTCATACAATTATTGGTTTTATAGCTATGATATAATAAATTATTGAGAATAAATGCAAATAAATATCTGATTATAAATATTTATATTTAAATATTTAGTTTTTAATGCAAAATATAAATGTATTTTATAGAATAAATAATCAATCAATGCTTTGCAAATAATAGGGACGGCCGCAGCGTAAACGTTGTCTTACAACATTAAATTCAATTCCAATTCATAAAATAATTATGATAATAAGCATATTTATAATATAATTTATATGTATTCTCAAAATAAAACTCGAATGGCCATTATATTAAACACACGTTAGTTAATTAACAAAAGAATAAGATATAATTCAAAATCCAAATAATAAAACTACATTATATTCTACATTACAATAAAAGCTGCTTCAAGACTATTTATAAATTATTTCTCATTATTAAACATTTATAATGAAAATAATTGCACACATTATTTATATTAAAACGTTTATAATCTGTATACACTATAATACACTTTGCCGCCATGCTAGTTCGTTGCGTCAAAATGGCAGCTGACAGTGACAGTGTGGAATGCTAGCGTCTCGCATGCAATGTTATCGAGCGAGACTTACAAGTTTTTGATATTATATTTTTTTCTCCATACAACGTGACATTGGCCATGGCGAAGTGATTAGGGCTCAACTGGCACGCTCAAAACGCCATTAATATAAACTAACACCTCATATTTTAATATATAGAGTACAGAGTGAGAATTATACAAGAGATCTTTTATATATCTACTAATTGAAATGAAATTATTATTATCTTTGTGAAATAAGACATTTTCATATAAATAATTTGTAATTTATTATATTTACACTTCTATACTATAAAGTGAACTTTACAAACGTGAAATAGATTTCATTTTGTTTGAAAACATATTTTTAACGAAAATTTGTAAATATAAAGGATTTTATGTTATGAGAATGTTTGTGTAATGAGATTTGTTTCTTGTTAACTCTGGATTTATAAATATTAACTAGCGGTTTGTCAATCGACTAAATTCATTTATTTCCATATAGTAAATTTGAAGACGTAATACAAAATAATAATACAGTTAATATTATCTGACACGTTCGGAACGTGATAATCAAAGAACAGAACAGAACATTAATATTATTGTAATATGAATAAAACAGTACTAAAACTCGGATCTAGAGATGGTATAGAGTTCGTTAAAATATATCGAAAACATGAATGCTTATGGAACACCGAACATGCACTGTATAAAAACAGGGGAGCCCGTATTGCCGCTCTTGAAGAGTTTTCAAGGGAATTTGGAGTAGAGGGCTATGGCCCTAAGGAGATAAAAAACAAAATAAAAAATTTACGATCACAATATCATGTGGAGAAGAAAAAGATTAAAGAATCTATGGATGGTGAATGCAGTAGTTCAGATGTTTATATTCCCAAACTAGCTTGGTTTCATTTGATAGATTCTTTTTTACTAAAAACATCTGAAGACAGGGAAATATTATCAAATTCGGTATGTAATCTGGTTTTACAAAGTATATGAGAATTATCAGGCAGTCAGGTTTGTGGGGTCAATTCCCACACGGGGAAATGGATTATTTAATATTTTAATTTATAATAAAATGAAAAACCAGAATGAGGGGTTTTTCATTTTATTATCATATATTATATTTATGACGCCGCACATTAACGAAATGATAAATCACAATTATGTAAAATTATTACAAATTTCTGCTACATACTTAACAAAAAATATAACTACATCTCATTTCAGAATGAAGATTCACTTTTAGCACACGACAACACACCATTAGACTACAACGTCGGAATTCCAGAAGACTTGGAAGAATTGGAAGATGTTAAAAAATTTCCTACGGAAATTCTGGAACTGTCAAACGTATGTCCGAAACTTCAAACGAGAAAACGACCATCTGTTAGTTATGCAACCCAACCAGTTTCAGATCCTTTACAGAGTATAGAAAAAAAGCCAAAATATGAAAATAAAGATGATTTAGATAGTTTCGGTAACTATATAGCGGCAGCACTTCGAACTCTGAACGCCAAAAACTGTATTCAGGCTCAAGACGAAATACAAAGAATATTGTCGAAATATAAATTTCGAAATTTGCAAGATTGCCGTATTTCATCTTTCCAACACACTAAGCAATATTCTTCACAAAGCGACGACGACCTATAATATTATAATATACATAAATTGTGTATCTACAATGATGTAGATATTAAAAGTTCATCTTCTAAACTTCATCTTTATAATTTGTATAAGACGATACCACCATCACCTTTCTCAATCACGAAAACAACTGGTTCGAATTGAACACATTATTTTTGTATTGAATACAGATATTATTATACACTTATAGAGCATTTATTGTAAATCACGTTAATTCCTTCGATTAATATGATTTTATATAGATTCTGTACCTACAATGGGAAATACCTCGGCCACGTTCAATGTGTCATATAGTCGCTTGGAGTGTAAACTATACATGTCTGTACCACTCGAAAGAGCAACAAAAGAATACAAAATCAACCTTTATTGTTAACCGACTTCTGTAAAAGGAGGAGGTTGTCAATTCACTGTATTTTTTTATGTTTGTTACCTCAGAACTTTTGACTAGGTGAATTTCCTATATTAATAGGATACAATAATATTTCTTTATTTGAAAGCTCGTGCTATTTTAATTTAGTACGTTCCTGACAATATTATCCGTGCGAAAATCACATAAGTTTTAAATTGGCATTAAGTATGTGCGCGACAAATGGACGAATAACTCAATATCGCGCCAATCGATTTCGATGATTCATTTTTTATTGGAAACGACACCTTAAGGATAGTTTCAGGAACCTAATCAAATTGTTAAGGTTCTGATTTTTTTGTTAAAAATTACATTTCATATAGTAGAAAATACAAATAGATTTCCGAAGGTATAAGAACCTTCTTATATTATACATATAATCTATGTTTTTTTAAAAACGAATTCTCGCCTCTACTGAGAATTTGCTTAATCCGCTCTTTGTTGGCAGGTTTACACTGTAGGTCGACAATATGTCACACCAAAATATTAGTTATTTCTATTTAGCCACTAAGACACAACTATAACAAGTTGATACCCGACATGTTATTTATTTAGTCAATATTGCTTCGACGTACCATTATTTGCACAGTCAAATACGTTTATTAAAAAATATATATTTAATGAATAAAATATAAAGCAATAATGTACAAAACTTACTTAATTACCCTCTTATTTATACTTCCAAATGTGTTTGTTTTTTTTTTCTATTTTATTTTATTGAATTAGAAAATCATATTAATCGTATCCTTACGACATTAAAATTAAAAAAATTGTAATTAGATATTTTTACACTCAAAATTTTCCCATTTACACTATGTTCACATAGCATAAGATTTAATATGTTTATAACATTAAATAAAAGAGTTTATAACATTAAACATATACGAGTAGTATATACGCGGTATATTTAAAGAATTCTACATTTTTTTATTTTGTACTCTCGTTTAAGTCATATTTGTATATAAATAGCAAATTATAAATTTATTGAAAATATGAAATATTCTACGTGCAAAATTAATTCTCAAAAGCTTTTTTACGTACTATATTATATTTAATCTATTATCAAGTAACTGGATTTCATATAACTAATAATTTTCAATGTCTATCTCAGCATAATATCTTTGTTTATTCATGAATCAATCACTAATAATAGATATTTTCCACTTAAATATTGGCATTGCAAGTTTTTAGTAATGAAAAAAATTTAAAAAAACAAAAAAACTTATCATATAAATTTCTAACATTATAAAGGTCATAAATACGCAAATTCCAATTAAATATACATAAATATTATTTATATACATAAATATATAGCAAAATTGATAAAATAACCGTACAATTCCTGAATATGTACATGACACACCTATACATTATATATATATATATATATATATATATACACACACAAGTAATTTACAAACCTATAGATTTTCACTTCAAATCCTCTTCCTCATCTTCAACGTACAGCAAATCCTCCATTTTGGTCATAAATTTATTGTTCAACATTTGTTCCTCTGGTATCGGTTTCTGTTGAAGAAAATTATAAATGAGACATTAAAATTAAATAAATGAAATGTAACGTTAATTTATTTAGTAATTAGCGATTTTGAATATAGCCGATAAAAAAATTATATGTTGTTGTTGTTGTATAAAATGTTGTTATAAATTTAACATTTAATGCAGCTAATTACTCCTAATAAAAAACAACTTGAGATTGTATTGTTAACTATCATTCCTTTCTATCCCCTATTTAAATTCCTACACAAAAAAGTAAAATTCCATTTTTATAGGTTTTATAGGTCAATATTATAACTTTTATATATATATATATTCTTGAACACCCCATATCCTCGATCGGTATGCCATTGGCTCTAAGTCTAAACTATTGTTTGTGTTCCGCATGAATAATGGTTCCATACTTAACTTCCGAATGTCCTTTAAACAAACTACCTTACTTACAGCATTCCAATGACATGAAATTCGCGCTAATCTCAGGAACTACTGATTCCAATTGAAAATTTCAGTTTGTTGGATCGTCCGTTTACCTAGGCTATATTAAAATGTATCTAATATGTATATCATAACTGAATGCTAAACTAAGTTATGTGAATAACTTCATTCACAACACTTAGTTATTACTATTTGACCACGGAGGTAAAGTCGCAAGTAAAAGCTTGTGATATATGATATTTTGCACAATTGTGTGACCGTAAACGTGGCGGTTGTAGGTTCGATTCCCACTTGGCGGAATTATTTACATGTATATATCTGTATTATTTAAGTCACTCTTATTTGGTTCTTACAGATAATACATTACTTCTTTTAGTTTTATTTTTAACATAATCCCTTTCATGGCAATCTATCATTTACAATTTAATTCAACGTGGAATTTGCATTCCTATACATGCATATGGTTTACACTCAAACACTGATCCACGATACCGTGATAGCCGCAAAAAATATAACAATATTATACAAATTGGTAGTGACAAAGGCAAATAAAATAATAATTTTTAAAGCAAATAAGAAATACGATAAACAAAAACATTTTATACATTTATTTAACTAAATATGATCAAACAAAAACGTGAAAGCAACAATAAAAAAATCGTCGGCTTGGACTATATGTAATCTTTTGATTATATGTATTATCAAAAGATTTTTACAATTGCGAAAATTTATTTGTACTATATGAGACAAAACACTTCTTGGTTCTTTTTTTTACGTTTTAGGATAGTATAAAAATGTTCATTACGAAAAAATAATCAACGAATTTACTCTCTAAGCCGTCGATATTGCACACAATATAAGCAGATATAATATTTAAAAATACAACATTTAGATAAAAAGCCATTTACCAAGTTATCAAATTATTCAAGACATAAAAAAACATATTACATATTAAACAAATAGAAAGAATAAACGTAAATGTGTTTAATAAGAAAACCATGCATTATTTATGAAAACAAAAAACATTAGCAATAATATAATTAATTATCAATTCTAAATGAAATAATAATTCATCACATTAGAGTTAAGGTAGAAATATAGTTCCGTTAAGTCAAATCTATGTGTACAATGGAATTTCGATTGTGGACTTCAATTATATGAATTTGGTGTTCCAGGCTATCAATAAATAGGTGTATATTAGACGCGAAACAAAAAATATTATTTTCAGTTTCACGCTGTATCCTGCACACAGCAGGCAGAGGGAACTGAGTGTCTAACTAGTGTTAAGACACTCAGTTCCCCACTTTCCGTCGAATTCTGGAAGTATTGCGTGTTGAGTGGCGGAACTTTACGCCGCGCTTTTGCCTCGACACCAGAGCCACCAAATATAAATTTAAATATTTCATTTACTCGAGTGAGGTTCGATCCCACATCCAGTCGCGTCACGGCACACATTGTGCCCCTACGCCACAACTGACCTCTAAAAATGAAATGTTAATAATATTTAAATATATATACATATATATTTTCTTCTTTTATAATTTAAGCTACATATCTGTTGAAATTTCTTGATATATTTAATTATCTAATTAATCCGGTTTCTGCAGTACGGTTGTACACTATAATGATTTTGAATACCATCATAGTGTTATACTTGTATATATAAAAAATCACACAATATTTTAAAAAGAATAAACATTGATAACAAAATTCTAATGTATGTCCCAATACAAAAAAATACTATAACATTAAAAAAAAACCAATCTGAGATAAGTTTTTGAGAATATATAAAAATACTTAAAAAATTTATGTAATATTTACAATTTTATAAAAACAAAACGATTTGAATTACCTTATAACAATTATATCACTAAAAAAATTTCAAAACGATTTTTTTAATTCTTAGTACATTATTAAAGTTTTTTTAAACAAATTGTTTAAATATTTAAACAATCTAGTTATATCGTCTTATTGGCGATGTCCAATAGCTGTTTGAACGGGAAGCATTGATAGAATGATAGGGTGACTGTGAAAGAAATATACAATTATGTGATGTTTCAACTAAAATTAATAATTAATAGTAAAAAAAAACTTTCTAACTAATTTTATAAGAACAGAGCATCTCCATATTGTAATATTTTTACCAGATATATGAAGAATATATAAATTTTATAATAAAAAACATATAAGTACAAGATAAGGTGGGTTATTTAAAAAAAAAATAATATGAACAAACAAACATACACAAAATACTTTGCGGAAAGCTAAAACAAATCAAAAGGATTAGTAAAGCCAAAAAATCAATAAATCTAAGCCCATTTTTTTTATACGAAATAAAATTTACATTATATAGTAGCATAATTAAGAAACCTCTGACAATACATGCAACAGCTATGGATTCAATATCTGCTCTACAAATATTTACAGTACAGTCGACGAGTCGTGACCAGCCTGAACTTAGCTGCTGTAGCTGTAGAGTGTAAACGGCAGAACAGATATGACTAGGAATTTTGGTTATTTTCTTAACGAGTGTAGTATACGCAAAAGTTCAAAAAGCTTAACTTCAGGGCGGCCACGGACTCTTCAACCATACTGTGCACACAATCGTGACACACTTGAGAAGACTCCGACAATAAATGCAACAGTTGAAAATCCAATATCTACTCTACAATTTTTTATATATTTAAAATATTTATTTCTACTTTTATTAGAAAAGAAAAACATTGTAGCGATATTTGAACCCGCGCCTGTTAGACGGTTTCACATACCGCTTCGTTCTAAGCCTCAAATGTTACACTGGAGAGAGATAAAATCAGTTCAGTATAATACAAAATATACATAAAAAATCTTGTTTAAAAAATTCATTTTCATTAAAATGTATATAAAATCCCGAAAATCATTATTTTTAAAACAACTAATCAAACTCCCATCGAAATCACTTACCACCATATCAGCCCTCGGGAAGGGTGATAAACATATAATCAGCACAGTCATGTTGTCGCACCCGAGGCCTCCCGTGGCGCAGTTGGGCGCTAGGCACAGTTGCATGAGAGCCTCACAGACCGTCGCGGGTTCCCATCCGCTTAGCAGACGTACACGACAGAACGACAGAACCTCCTTTAAAAACAAATCAATCATAAAAGCATATATTATATTTCTTAAAATTATAATAAAAAAAAATTCTCTCCTAAAAAATATGTGCAAATATAAAAAATATAAAACAAGCCCATTAGTACTTAGTAGTTGTATTAAAATTTTACAGGGTTCCTTATTTCTTGTGAAGATGAAATTACTTGAAGATTAAGCCCCATACACCGAAATGCATTACAATTTACAATCCATTACTTAGCACAATCGGGTGAAAATAAATAAAAATCTATACTTACTTCATTAGACAAAACTTCCCATATTCCATCACAGGCAATCACTATAAACTCCCAGTCGTCATTCAACTGTCGCACTTGAACATCAGGATAGGCTGGAAAGAAGAAAAATATAGCATGAAAGATAGGTTCACGACAGCGTGACGCAGATCCATACATGTTAGACAGAGAATTTCACGCTGTTTCCCGCACACAGCAGGGTAGACAGAGAGACATTACAAACTACTTCCGTTCCCCCACTTTCCGACAGCGTGCAACAGACGTGTTGAGTAGCGGAACTGAACACCGCGAATCCATGAAGTTTGTTTGTAGATTATTATATACACCAATATCAGTTGTATAAAATCAACTGGTATCACAGGAAAACAACATATCGTACAGTGTTTCCGCCAGTACTGCATTTGAAAATGTTGAAAATTTCGGTATTTATTTAATTTTGTTGTTTTGGGATTATTAGGACCTTAAATGATCAAATTGGAACACTTTTTTAAAATTAGTGTAATCCAATCCATGCACCATTATTTAAAACTGCATGTTATAAAAATTGACAAACTTAAGTTTATAGACCACACACATAATTTTGTATAAAATAAACTTCAAATACAAGTTTATAATGATTTTTGATATTGATTCCATTATTTTCTTGTAAGGTACAGAACCATCAAAAGAAAACCAAATGAACAACCAAACATACCAGTAACAATTTGGTCCCTTGCTGACACTCTATAGTTCCTCTTAAATATATAATCCCCTAAAGCCCTGGACAGCGCTAGATTGCCATTTACCCTGTTCAGTTGCACCCAGCCACCGCCGGCGGTGATCCTGCGAAGTTCTTCCTCGTTGTTGGGCTTGTGGTCGTAGGAGAGTGTTTCTACCTGTAGGTGAAAAATAATTATCATTTTTATAATATAATTTAATGTATACAATTGATATGAAATATTTAATACTGAATGAAAATATATAAGATGTTTTTTAAAAGATTGTGCTCACTATTTTTTTGTGATTGTGATCACTATTATAAAACTATTTTTTAAATCCTTACGCTTGACGTTGTACCCCGCATATAAAAGAGTACAGACGGATCCTAGTACTAAGATTCTCCGTTTCCGACGGACCGCCGAAGTTGAAGCCGGAAGGAAGGAGGAAATGAAAATTTCTAATATTTCATTCCCTCAAGTGTGAATTGAACCCACGACCACTAAGTCACTACGCCACAATCCTCGATTTATATAGACAATTTAATACTGAATAAAAAATTTACCACTTACCGCACCCCTCACACTGGCTATAGCCCTGGAATCACCGACATTAGCACAATAAAGTGTATTGTCTTTGACTAGGACAACTACGGCCGTGCTTCCCGCTACCTTTTCCTGCATTTCTTCTTCTAGCATGGCCTGGTCTAGATCTAGGAATCCCTGTAGGTGATATTTTTTAAAACATATATATAACTGCAGTACCACTGGCATGTTATTCTTTGTGATTCCCTTTGCCTAACCTGCTATGTGCCATGTGCGGGATACAGCATGAAGCTGATCTGATCAAATAATTTAAATAATTTAACATATATTTTGACAACAATCAATTCACCTGCTTTAGAGCTTCTTCAATGTTTCCAAGATGATATTCTGGCCTTGCTGTAATGAATTTGTGAAGATGTTTCCCAGCATATTCTGCCACATTAGAACCTTAAACAAAAAACCAGACAAATGTGAAAAGGCCACCAATGGATTATCAATTTCGGGATTTATTATTTAAACAGGAAGTATAGCTTTTGTGAGTAAACAAACTGAACTAACAAAGTATGTTGTATGTTAAGTACATATGAATTTTATATGAAATGAACTACAATATAAATGTGTAATATCTAAGCATAAACACTTAATAGACATAAACAAGCAATGGCAAGATACTGTTAGCTAAATAGTGTTAACAATTAGAATTTATCGGACAAACCTCCATGTCCATCATATACTGCAAAGAATGCTGTTCCAGGGTCATCAGGTAAGGACAGAATCTGTGTATGAGAATCATCCATAGATACCCTCCAGCCTTGCATACATGATGAGCCCACTAAATATCTTGAGTCTTGACATGTTGACGACTGCTTTTCTGTCACTGGCTCTGAGAGGGTTTGCCCCATCACTCTACTGCTTAAAACAAATAAATACAATTGTATGAAAAAAATAAGTACTTTACTTTAAGCTGTATCCTGCATATCACAGGGTAATAAGACAGAACCTAACATTAAAATACTCTGAACCCTATAGTACAGATCATAATATGGTGAGTGGCAGAACCGTGTTGTAATTGTACCTTAATGACTACCTAAATAAAATATAATAAAACCTAGAGTTTACACAGAATAATCTTACCAATGCAAAATAAAAACTGATTTGATAATCTCACATATATAAGTCAAGGTTCTTTATATTTCAAATTAAAGGAAAAAAAGCAAGATAGTATATCATTGGTAGTGTTTTTATATCAATGTTAGCTGGCACAATCTCAAGTCACTGATATTGTAAAACTCTTGACAAGCTTTTGATATAATCTTACACCAAGTTTTTACCGTCATCGATGAATAAGAACTGATGTCACTAACTGTTTTAGTAATCTAATGCACCATATTAGTAATAGCTTTATATTCTTAACTTTAAATTTCAAAGAAAGTATTAATTACTTACTTACTTGTTGTAACGTGCAATAATAACTGAATACTTATTGATAATAACAACGAAAACAAAACAAGAGATAACTAGCACTTATCTCCAGAAAAATAAAATGATAAACGCTTGTCACTTCATTTATTTCTATAAACTTTCATAATATACTTACGATAAATCGTAACTGTTTGCTTAACAACAATTATACTTTAAAATAATAATATTATACAATAATGAACAAAATGAGAAAAATACACAAAAACGCGTAGGTAAATATCAACTATGGAAACGTCAAAGTCAAAACCAATTTATCATAGACTATTGCTTTTTTATAGTTTAAAAATGTATTCAAAAGTTATAAGGAGAATAAATAAATTAAAAATAGTAATAATCACTATACAATATAAAATATAATTAAAATTACATTTAAAAAACTTTTAAATTCTAACCTCATTATTCGCGATGTTGTTAGCATTTTTGATAATCTTACGACTCTTATTTCATGAATTATTTCTTTTAGAATTAATTTAGTAATTTGTCACAATGATTTTTAACACGAAAACAGTAAAAAATTCACAAAGAAAAAACTTACTAAAATTTCGGCGGATAACGTTACCAGTTGTCATTTTCTTTTTCTTTAATTTTAAATATGTATGCCAGCTTTTAAAGGTACACCGTATTTGTAGTATAAAAACTCATTTGTACTATAAAATTATTTTATTTTACTTTTCACCACACAGTCAGTTCTAGTTTAATAGGAATATACAAAAATTAATACATTTTTTTATTGTTGTATAAAGAAAGGATAAATTTCTAAGAATATTGAGAGGTATAAAAGCAAAGACGCTTCAGTGACAACATACCAAAACAGAGAAGACTGCAATTTTTTTTTTTGTAATAAATAGTAAATTCTATCAGAATCAGATGTTGATCCTTTCGTTGGAATAGGTAACTCAAATTGTGGTAGGGTGGAGTATATTCTTGTTGACATTTACTTCTATCATTAGGGTAGAAGTAAATGTCTCGTAGTCTGACAGAATTCGAAATTTTCCTCGATTCTGTCAAAGCTGCGATTACTAGTAAATCTATCAATTATTAGACAATAGATTTAAGTCATGGATAGCAAAGAAAAAACTATCAGCGTGTGGGCTCGTCATTGCTCATGGCAAGTCATCGCGCATGGCAAGATTCTTCCATAACCCCAGCGGCGGGAGTCTGCTAGGCACGTCTAGGAGTCAAGGGTGGTGGATCACCCTCGACGACCTGCTCAGAGTAACGCACAGGAGCAACCTACGCGCGCATACTCAGGCTAGGTAAGTAGGCGATCAGCTTCCCCAAGCTGACCGTCCTCTGGCCGATTAAACTTATAGTATATAAGTTTTGTATAAAATTAACTATAAAATTATAAGTTTGTAATCATTCTTATCTGTAATATACTTAAACACAATTTTTTCGGACCTTTTTCTTTATAGAAAGTTCGAAAAATGTAAATATTTAACTTACAGTACAAATAATTGTACTATAAGTTCTTACTTCTTGCCAAATTTCATGCAAACTTAAGTTTTTAATTATATTTTTCTATGAAATACCTATAAATTATCACCTTTCGGATTTTTCCCTTTTTTTGTATTGTAAGTTCTTACTTCGTGACAAATTTCATACCTGTAGGTAAACGAGAAGTGCCCAATCGATTTTGATTACGCGGATATTTGATATTCGATTTACTTGTGATGACTACGAAGCTTGATTTTTTTGTGTTAAAAAGGACTAGTTTCATCTTAATACCCCTACCCGATTTCAAAATAAATGATGTTGAAAGACGGTCAGACAGACAACAAAGTAATCTATAAGGTTTTCGTTTTTTTCCTCTTGAAGTAGGAAACCTTAAAAAAAACTCAAGAATTGTTTATAAGTGTGCAATAGCACATTTTTAAAATCACTTATATTTTATTTAATCAATTAAGTAAATAAATAGCGTAAATCATAAATTATGCACAGCAAAATTACGGCTTAGGCAACTTTTATGTTTATTTGCGTTAGACAAAAACATTACGTATGAAGACGACTAAAATCATAATTCAAATGGTAAGTGTATCAATTTTAATTAAAGACTTTTGTTAGATTCCAGTGTAACCAGTTTCTAAGTTAACAGCGAATAACAAAAAATACTCTACAATACACCTTTTGAAAGTTTTAAAACAAGAGTAAACAACAATAACTGGCACTTAAAGATATTTACCTGTTTTGACTGTGTTTGTATTTTATGTTTTCTCAGGTACATTATTTTAGAGGAACTCAACAAGTTTTTATATATAATTAGTTAAAATTGTAAAGGAAGTAGGTACATCCATTTACTTTTTTAATATACATATTTAAGATTTATATGATTTTCTTATTAATGACTTTGTTAGAACCGGACTAATTAAAATAGCCGGACTAAATAAAAAAAGAATTATCAAAATATTTCTATCCAGTCCAAATTTCTGAAGCAACAAACATTAAAAAAAAACTATCAAATTAAAGAGAAGAGACGAGAGAAGAAGAGTGAAAATTGGATGATCTGAAGTTGGTTAAAAATACATCTATTACAATTTTAGCGTAGGAATACCTTTTTTGAGTTAACTTATTGTGATTTATCATATAAAATATTAATTCATCCGAAAATTACGGTGTTTTTAATTTAACACCCTATAGTACACTATGTGAAAACTGAACACACATATAAATCAGATATTCCGAGACATTATTTTATTTAGTCTTACTCCTCCGGCCTAACCCCAATACTAATGCAATATCTAAAAATGATCTCCAATTTTCCATTGATAAAAAACGAAAACATACTAAATCAATCATCTAGCAAAGTCAAAAAATAGGCTAAATCTAATTATAATAGTCGTGACCCATTTTACCCTGATTCACGTGTTGATTTTAAGTATTAATAGTTTCGTTATGTTATTTAGATCATAAAATAATCAAAATCGTCAAAATAATAGCCATATAAAAAACAACCGCCAAGCATAATTTATAACAGTAAATAAATTCTTCACTGGCTGATGAAATCGACGTCGAAAGCACGTGTGATTAAAAAAGTATTCACTTCCGAGGATTTCAGTTTTGCGCGTACTTGCGACGGGTGCGTTTGTGTTTTGTGTTACGTATTTTTATTGTTGTGCCACAAATATAGATTCAATTTGCAATATTTACTTTGAAGTTATAAATATTTTATAAATAAAATGGGTTGTCCTATGAGGTGAATATAATTATTATGTTATTATTTATATTAAAAAGTTGGTAAATTAATGTTGTACTTAACATGAAATAAAAGATATTTGATAGGTCTAAATTACCCTATCTTATTTTAAATAACATAGTTATCGTTTCAGTATTTTTTTTGCAGAATCAAAAAACACAAGCTGTGACACTTTGCTTAGGAATCGAATTTATTTATTCATTCTAATCGTTGTAAGTAATTAGTCGTAGCTCAAATGTTACATTTGATGTACATACAATATCAGTAACTTGATGAACATACAAAAACAGAAAAGTAAAGCAAGCCATTAAGGATTTTTAACCGACATCTATAAGAAAAGAAGGTTATCAATTCAACTATATTTTTTTATGTTTGTTACCTCAGAACTTTTGACTGGTCGAATCAATTTTGATAACTCAAAACCACGCCAACCGATTCCGATGATTCTTTTTTATTTGAAATTATACACTTCAAGGATAGTTTGGTGAAAGTTTGGTTAGGTTCGAATTATGGGATCCGGTGGTCATTGAACAAGTTTTTTTTTTGGTAAAAAATATAATTATACTGTAACAGTTAGAAAGAAAACATTGTTAAAATGGGTGTCAGAAGTGAGATTCCTCATCGTCGCATTTCTTTTCACCCAACCTCTTAAAAGGAGGATGTTCTCATTTTCAACCGACTTCAAAAAAGGTTCCAATTCGCCCGAATATTTTTTATGTATGTTCTTGTCAATATGCTAAAATGTTAGTATGAACAATAATACTTCAATTTTAAGTTTTACGTAGGACAACCACTAACTTGAGAAGCATCTTTTTAAGATCTACTTATCACTTAAAATCGTAAAGTGCCCTTAACCATAAGGATATAAGACTCATGCCCTGGACAAACAACTCGTCTAATACTTTTTTCACATTTCTTTTCAATCGAGTCTCAAATTAGTTTGTGCCCATATATATATGCGCGACACAAAAAAGATAACAACTTTTAATTAAAAAAAAAGCGAAATGAATTCTATAATGGTTACATGTTTTCATTAAAAAAAAAACTTCATTTATACTAAACAGAAAATTTAAAAAAAATAACATAATATTTTTCCTCTTTTTTGCCTGTTAAATTGTAGAAATGAAAATATTAAATATTTAGTTAGAAAAAATAGGCCGTCGTGGCGCAGTGGCATATTTGTGCGACTGTAAACGGTTGTCGCTTCGATTTCCACTCAGGGCAATGAAAATATTTAATATTTTTATTTACTCGTTCTGCAACACCCAATATCTCAAGAATACAGTTGCAAATAAGTGGGGCACAGAAGTGTCTCAATAGAGAACGGAGTGCTCTCAATATCTCTGTTTTCTACACTCTAGGCTTGTATTAAAATATCTATAACTAATAATAATATCGAAGCTAATAGACCAATCAATATTAATGAATAAATTTGTAGTTTTATACAGAAAAGTGTCACCAGTCATAGCAGAGGCCAGTTGAGACACAAGCACAAAGTGTGCCTGTAACTGGTTGTGAGTTCGATCCCCACTCGAGGAAAAGAAAATATTATTTTAATTAATATTTTCATTTTTTCGCTCTGGTGCCGAGGCGAAGCGCGGCAATGAGATACGCCACTTAACATGTAGTGCCTTCAGAAATTGGCAGAAAGCAAAATACAGAGTGTCTTAATACTAGGTTTAGTTTCTGCTTACCCTGATGTGTGCGGGATACAGCGTGAAACTGTTTTAACATAAATAAGTTGTAACAAGCGTATACAAATTTCGACGTAGCTTGATGAGAACGTATAGCTTAGTGGTCAGAGCGTCTGATCGGTTTCCAGCGGGTTCAAGTCCCGCTACGTTGAAATTGTTATACGTTTTCTAATTAAGTGTTGTTATCTCTTCTATTTTATTAATGAGTACATATTACTGTTGATGTACCGATCGAGTACAACAGATCTATTAACTCTACACCCGCCTGATATTGAGATCAATTAATACGACGCTTCGTTGATCGTTACTAAGCGAACTAAATAAATATTATCTATACGCTAGTCTAGAACATTTGGGAAGATACTTAAATTGATAGATTTATATAGAGTAGGATCACCAGAGCTTTATATAAATAACATTTTAAGCTACTCGCAGCAAATAAACCAACAAAAAATTGTGCCGTGATTTTGCTTAAAAACCCTTAACAAGATTATCTAATGAGAACAAACTATTTGGCGTTCACTGTTTGATTTTGATTCATGTACTGGCAGACGTAAATCGTCCACTACATTCGGTTTGGTGCTTTTTGCAAATTCTTTTCTGAGAAGCTCCTCTTTTTACATAACCAATTTAGACAGTATCCTACTAATGGCGCCTTGGACCTACGTAAAAATTATCTTGTTATAGTTTTGGGCATACCGAGATCTTTTCGTAGATTATAGAGAGATTTCACTATAATATCTATCTCACGCGGGTTGTGTCCGCCGCTAAGGTTCAATTTCAGAAAATAATCGAGACCTCCAATGTTGTACGGAACTCTCGGTGGGCTAGCCGGACTCGCACTTATCCGGTTTTTTTTTAAAGTACACCCACTCTGCCATGCTAGGTGCCATGAGGCGTGTTAAGAGGTCATCTAAGTCGTGCAATATATATATATATATATATATATATATATATATATATATATAT
>DWAO01001056.1:0-20792 GCA_018230605.1 Heliconius congener | reverse complement strand
TGCCTACCCTGCTGTGTGCGGGATACAGCGTGAAGCTGATTTAATTTTAATTTAAATTATACTCTTACTCTAGTAGATATCTAACCTACAATCATCGCGTTTACAGTGACCACAATTGATCCAATATCATATAGAATTATATTTGACTACAAATTTAGTTTTCATGTACATTACCTTCGAAACTCTAACTCTAACAACTTTAGACGGTAAGAGTAAACACAGACAACACTAAACTAAGTCAATCCGAAATAAACTCCCCCTAAGCGTCATTAAAATATGAATAATGTGGATGTTAATGAAATCGTTTGAGAAACAAGGGGAATAACTAATTAGACGTGATTTAATACAATATATTCGTATTGTTTCCATTAACGCTTTAGAATGGCTGGGTTTAAGATTTGTTCGGAAATATCAATGTCGATATTATAATAATTAACAGTTAATTCACTTAGACTCGTATTTGTGAAACGCTCTCAAGTCTGAGATTGTTCTTTAGATCGTTTTCATATATATGTAATTTATGAATAAAAACGGCATCTTAATATTGAACTCAGACTTGAGAGCGGTTTATAAACACGGACCTTAGTTACCCTATAGCACCTATAGTAGTATTGTACGAGATATCTAATATTATTAGCCATTTTATATGAAATGTTGTTATATATGAAAATTTTCGACGCATTAATCAATCTGAAGGACTGTTTGTTATAAAATATTTATGTTTCTCCGGTCCTAAAGCGGGTGATGCCATTCATTAATTTCACTCTGTGTGCGCCCCGACACATACGAGATGTGTAAAAACAAATATCAAATAAAGCCTTTCTATTTTTTTTAAACTTTTACGCAACAACGAGATAAATAAAATAATTATTTAATTAATTACTAAAAAAAAAATTAATTTTAATAATATATTTCAAAAACAACAACATCAATATTTTGTGAAATTAATAATATTCTGTAACAATGCATAACTTGTATAAAAAAACATATTTATATAGTTTAAGAGCGAGCGAATTCACATTTATATAAAAGTAACTTTAATATTAAATAAATTTCGTTTCGCTCAATAATTTTATGCCGTGGATATGTACGACCGGAGTCTAGATTTATTGCAGATTTAACGTTTGGCAAGCTCCATTAGCTATATTCTCGTAAATCTAAGTGACAATAATCCCATAATACTCAATTTCCACATATTCTATATCGAGATTTGAAAAGTAGTTGTTAAGCAAGCCTATGTTAACCTTTAATTAGACTATTATATTGATATAGTATAATATAGTCAAATATAGTCAAAACTACTTACCTAATAACATCGCTTCTTTACTATCAGCTACTTGACTGTTGCCTACAACAGCTTCACTGCCTTCTCGCCACGCTAGTGCTACCCTAGCAGTGCACCGTACTTCCATTGTCCGCCCTGGAGGTACCCGTAAGCCCAATGCCGTCGATAATAACCCATGAGCATGTTTTATGCGAGGATATTCCACTAGTAGGTTTGGGTCTGTTACCTAAAAACAAAAATAATTTAAAAAGGAAAGTAACTTAGATATAACAAAAAAAGTATAATAGGATTAATAAAATCCTTCGTTTTCAGGCTTATGAAATATTTTTATATGGCTGGATGTTGTCACGACAACGCAATGAATATAAAAGGATTTCTCCTACATCGAAACGTCCTGTAGATTTGTGACTATTATACATAATATTTATTTTTGTTTCACGCTGTTTATCGCACATAGCAGGGTAGTCAAAGGAAAACCGGGCATCAAGTGTTAATACACATCCCTTTCCCATTTATCACCGAATACTGGAGGCATTACGTGAAAGGCGGAACTCAACACCGCGCTTAGCCTCGACACCAAAGCGAAGAAACGAAAGTGGGAATCGAACCCACTACCTATCGCGTTTACAGTCACACACTTGTACTCCTGCGCGACATACAAAAAAAATATTAATTGAAACATCATCCAATAATAGGTGCGATCGAAGTCAAATTCTGATTTTAGCCGTCTAACCCCCATTGCTAAGTGGTGGTCACAAAGTTAACGAGTGAACTACATCAGTTCGTATATTTTAAGTTACAAATACGCTGTTATTTTTAAGCCATTAATGACAAATCAAATTGGATTAGATTATACAAAGCTTAAAATTAAACAATACAAGTCCATTAGCGTTGACTCTTTGTTATTTTGTAACTTGATGAAATTATGAATTATTTCTTTTGTTACTTGCAACAAAAATAGTTAAATAAAGACTTTTTAATATTTTAAATGCTGTCGTCTTCGACGCCGTCGTAGCGCAGGGGCACAAGGGTGTGACAGTAACTCATCGATTGTGGGTTCGATCCCCACTCGGGGAAATTAATTATTATTTAATAATATTTTAATTTCTTAGATTTGCTCCGCCTATCCTTCTGTATGCGGAAAACACCTCCGGAATGAATGCACTGCTTGTTGAGTGGCAAAACGGCGTTTTACCAAAATGGTGAAATAAAAATAATAATCCAAGACGTATACCCACGCTGACGCAGTCCCACTGCGCCACGATTACCTCAATTTAAAAGACAATATATTACATCAAAATATTTTAAATATACAGAATTTTCGAATAAACTACTATTGTAATACACTAGCATTTAATACTAATACCACAAGTGGTATTAGTTGAGCAAGCTCAAATAAATATTTGGATTCAAAAATGTATGATAATATAATAATACCCAATTAGTCCAGCTTAAAAGTTTCACTTAAAATAAAATAGGTATGTTTTGTTTTTAAATATCTATTTTTAATTTAAATCTTAGGTTAATATTGTAACATATTGTAATATTGTAATATTGTATTGTAATTTGAGCTTGTTATTTTTGAACGTAAAATATATTATAACAAAGAAATTTACCAACTTTTCGAGTATAATAAAACCAAAAGGTCGTGCGGATTTTTGTGAACAATAGAAGTTTGGAAAGATTATAGCCATTATCAGATTGTTAATCAGAAAAGTATTCAAAACTTTATAAAAGTTAAACCCAAGAAAAATTCTAAATTAGCTTCGTCGCTGGGAGGTTTTCGAATTTTTACTTCATAATTTTGTACGCTATTAGTTGGAATAGCCCAGTGAGCGTAATTTATACTTTATCTTTTTAAACATTGAAAATTAAATTCCTTCCTATTACTTTTAAATGGCAACTTATATAGTAAAATCACAAATGTATTTATATTTTCTAGATTCAAAGGCTATAACTTAAAAATATTTAATTATTCTTTTATATTCATTATATTGTTAAAATGAATGTAGTGTTTTTATTCTAGACTATCTAGGCTATCTGTAGGTAGTAGGTATAAGCTATAAAAAAATTTACAGTATAATACTGTTAAGAATACTTGAAGGATAAAAATGTTTTTAATTAAGATCATTTGAATTTCACCCAGGTTAGTTTCTATTGTATTATTGTATTAATCAATAAATTTGTAACCTCAATTTTGAAAAAAGCAACTATTGAGTTTCTTGCCGGCTCTTCTTAGCCGAACTGCCTTCCGAGACAGTGGTAGCTTTATGTTCATTTGACGATTCAAAAGTACTTGTAAAGGTCTATTTGAATAAAAAAAATATTGAATTTGAATTTAAATTCATACAAACCTTTTCACCGTCTATATCCCAACTTAAAACTGCTGCGGGATACGACCGTCCTGAGGTACAATTTAGAAACAAAGAATCACCCCGTCTATTTTCCTCTTCATTGCCTGTTATTCTTGGACCTTCTCGTGGTAAATCTAAAAAAAGCAACGATTTCAGACACAAAAACTCTAATACAGCAGTCTGCCTAGCTGCCTTTAACTTTTTTGCCGCCAGAGAATTCATTTAGGTCTGACACAATTATCTTTTGCTACTAAAGCTAATTGAAATCATGAAAAAATAGGGATACAATTCATTAATTTTTTTTGGATTTCCTACGACAACGACTACGATTCACACACACTCCGTTCTTTGCTTTTTGTAAACATTTATTTTCGCGTTGATTTGTGGAAAAGAAAATTATTTTCCAAATTCCCTCGATTGAGAATGGGATCTACAACCATCGCGTTTATAGACACTGTCTTACTACGCTACGATAGCCTCAAGTCTTTTCTGGCTTCACACTGTATTCCGCGCATAATATGGAAGTTAGAATGAAACTGGGAACTTCAAACACTCTGTTCCCACTAATCTTAATGGGAATGGAGTGTCTGAACTCCCTTTCTTCCCCATCTCCCATTCTCCACTTTCGGCAAAAGAGGCATTGCGTTGCGAAAAGTGTGCTGTGGTTTTCCTCGTTGCCAGAGCGAAGAAACAAATATATTCAATATTTCAATCCCCCGAGTAAGAATCAGATCCACAACCATCACATTTATAATTACACGCTTATACCTGTGTTACGACGACCTCAAGTTCTTATTTGAACAAAGAATATTTTATCAAAGATCTCCTAAATTGAGAAGTTAGATAAATAATTATATTCTTCTTGGCATAGCTATGCTTTAAAAGACCCTTATCAATCAAAAAGTAAATTAAATATAAGCAAGAAAAACAAGAACAAAGTTTTTCTTCGTCGGACGACTTAAGCCTATAATAATAACTTATCAATTATTAGAATTCGGTGATAAATTTTGAAATAGAGTGTAGGTTATATATTTTTATTTTTGGTTAAACAAGAGCTTCACGCTGTATCCCGCACACAGCAGGGCAGGCAGAGGGAAAATAGTGTTAAGACGCTACGTCCCCCACTTTTCGCCGAGTTCTGGAGGTATTGCGTGTTGAGTGGCGATACTCAACGCCGCGCTTTGCCTCGACACCAGAGCGAAGAAATGAAAACATAAATGTAAATAAATATTTAATTTCCTCTAGTGGGGGATCAAACCCACAAACAATCGATTTTACAGTAACATTTTGTGGGCCACGACCCCTTAAGCAAGAGACTCCTCGGCTTAAGTAAGAGATTCTTTTGTAATACTGAATCATGATGTAATTAAATGACCATTAACTTTCTTATAACCTTTTGGTCGAACAGCGCATAATATAATTTAAAAATATTAGTATATATAGCTAATATAAATATTTCTGTCTCTCCGATTTCTTTGACACATATAAACCCTTCCAGAAGAGAGATTTACCGTAATAGTTTAAATATTTAATAAAGTACTCAATCTATTTTTAACATTATTACGTTTTATAATAAGGAAATATTTATAAAAAAAATATATAGAAACTTTTAAAATAATAGATATTTTTAGGCACTGTTATTTAAATTGTCATAGCGCGTTGGCTGATGAAATTTAACGTCATGTTTTCTAGTTATACAATCTATGAAAATTTCTCAAGCTAGACTTAAAATTATAAACATTATCAACCTTTAAATTTCCTCAACCCTAGAATAAAAGAAATTAGCTTAAAATTCAAGTTTTAATATCAACTTAACGTCAAATCAAAGTTTCTATAAAGTTTTTGTTAGTTTACTTTAATTGTAAGTGCTATATTAATAAAAAATAGGTTTGGCTTTAAGAGGTTTAACATTAAAGAAACACATTATTATTCATTTATATTTCATAGGGAGATAATTCTAAATAAATATCGGTCTCAGTGAAGAGTAGCGCTAAGTAAATACAATTCAGACCTTTTCAGTCTTTTCAAGGTCTGGCCGTTGAACTAACTTAAAATACTTTTGGCGTAGACAGCCTGCATTTTATATGTGAATAGAATACACAAAGCTTATATGAGAGAATATTTGGATTGAGCTATTTGCTAGTATTATTAAAGAAATAATTAAAAATAATGTTAAAGAAGAATGTAAAGTTAAGAAACTAAACAAAAATAATATATTGTAAATATTAAATTATTAAAGTATATTAAGATCGCACATTATGAGTTTAGTGTAAACGTAAATTATACTTATACGCTATTTTTCCCGTTCAACGTAGGCTATTAGCATTTCTTTGGTGTTCACGTTATGGTTTTAACAAAGAAACAAAACAGATTTTTTATACAAATACATTTTTTGGCTTGAATATAATTATTATTATTGGACTTGGGCTGTGTGTCACAAAAAACTTATAAGTAGTGTTATATAGTAGTTGTAATATTTCTCAAATTGTAATAATTATTAGTTCTTGAATATTTTTTAACTCAAGTAATGATGATTTATGTCATGAAAGGAAATCTAGAACCATGTATATAAAAAATTACAGAATAAAAAACATTATTTTTATATTGAAACAGGCTTACGTAATGCGTAATAGAAAATATATATTTCGAATGTAATACATACATATAACTTCCATTTTGCTTTCTCCTCCTGCTGATGCAAAACTTGGTGCTTCTGCCGATACTTCGCAACGGTATAGACCGGATGATTTCAATGTCACCGGATGCAGTACAACTTTTTTATCATCGGATTTTGATAGCTAAAATGAAACTTATTATTAAAGTAAAATAAAACGTATTAAAATTTGCATGTATCGGAATTTGAACACGGACCTTTTGGGGCAATTTCTAAGAGGCGAGGCCTCAAGTCCCTTTATATTAAAATTTTTATACGTTTTCTAAGTAAAAAACATATACAAAATATTAAATATATTGTACTTAACATTTTTCTGTTTCTATATGAATTATTTTTAAGCTAATATACCTTTCACAATATGGCTGTAATCTTAAATACAGTCAGTGAAACATGTTTGATATAAATAGAAAATACAGTTGTGTATTGAATAAATACAAATATTTGTAACGATAGATAAACGTACGAGCTACAACGTAGCGATACGTAGCTGCTACGCCAGATTACCATCGAAACTTTTAATATTTTATTTGAAATACTATACGTATTTGTTATATTAATATCTCGAGTATTGAATGATTATTGTATTAAAATTATTTTTAGCTCCACGTTATATCCCGTATTTAGAAGGGAAGGCAGAGAGAACGTGGTATAAACAAAACACTCCGTTTTCCACTTTTCCGGCCAATTTTCGAGACATAGCGTGTTGAGTGGCAACCCCAATGCGGGGCTATGTCTACTTACCAGAGCGAGACAATGAAAACAATTCAGTTGACCGAGTGGAAATCGAGCCCACAACCGTCGCGCTTACAGTCAGACATTGTGTCACTGCGTTGACGTTGACGTCTAAAATTATTAATATTAGAAACACGAGGTTTTAAATGAGTGCAAAAAAAGTGATTTTTTTAAATTTAAAAACTACACTGAAAAATTTAAGTGTTATTAAAATAAAGTAATAACAATTTTACAAGCACGTGTACGATATATATATATGTATAATATGTATCTTATCGGGATTTGAACACGTGGTCTACGACATACACTGGCATCTCCCTATAAAATATGATTATATATAATAGTTTTTAAATATTATATTGTAGCCACGTTACGACCGTTACCGTATATTCAACAGAAATTTTTGGAAAACAATGTTAAATTAAATCAATTTAGTGAAGTAGAAATAATATAAGTAACACTGTACAAAATTATAATTATAATAAGTTTAACGGTTATATTTCTTATACTAACAACGTACTTGAAATACTATAAGAATTTTCATTTTAATAGAACAAGAAATTTTATATTTCTTTCTTTATTTCATCGTTGATAATATCCTTATTTTCTTAAATTTTTATACAAAAGCGTATTTATTTTCCTTGTATATATAGGTCTGCTGAAGACCAATTACGTTTTGTCTTTATAAATAGACCATAAAAGAAATCGAGAATTATGTACATATAAAATAGAATACTTTATATTATATTCTTATCACAACTACTCGTTATAGTTAGTCGTTATCGTTATATATATATTCGCTACTTAATGTAGCGCAAACTGAATTTGGAAATTTTTACTAACACAAACTTTAGTGCAACTTGAAAACAGTGTGTATGAAGTCGAGAATCATAAAATAACGAAAAAATGTTTCAGATCGTACGAAATAATACATCAAATATTTAACATATCATAAAGCTTTTACAAGCATCATTTCATCATTGAATTTATTGATATGTACATGTCAGTACTTTATGCTAAAAGAATCTACCATCTGCCGTTCTGTTTAGGAAATTGAACAAGAAACGTAATATACATTAAACAGAAAAAAATATTCAATCAGCCGAGCAATCAAAAGTAAACACAAAGTAAAATATTAAATCATTTTCGCATTACATAAAAAAACTTTTGCCCGCGACCCAAAAAGATCTCTCTGATAAAAAATTCCAAATTTCTTGCTAATTAAACTTAAATGTAAGCAGTTCATAATTCATTTAGCAGAAATTACGACAAACAAATCGTTCAAGTAGCTTTGAGCTCATTTAACCTTCTTAACTCCTCGAGTGCTTCTTAGCAAAACGATTTAAAGAAAGTACTTACGTCTACTTTGATCCCTTCAACTTTATAGGAGTGTTTCGGTGGCTCATATTTAGGCATGTATCGGTAGAACTCTTCGTTATCTCTGTACCATTTCACGGAGTAAAGTTTGTCGTCACCCAATTCGTAATCGCAGTCTAACTGCGCTTGTTGACCCCTCAGCCGATGCGAAGGGATCGAGACACGAACTATCCTTAGTAATAAGGATTCTGTAACAAGAAAATTAATCTTCTCAAAGATACTTCAGTTACTTTTCTTTGCACATTTATTATACGAAATCCCTAAAATTAGTACCCGCCTTCGAGTAAAAGGCGAGTGTGGTTTTTATGTACGATAATAATAAAATATAGTGAGGTTTCTTTCCATTTCTTTCTTCGTATATTTTTATATTGTATTTTATGGAATGTAATAGAATATATTAGTGCTAGTTGTTTTTAAGTAATATAAAACTACTAAGATTTTACTATTTTTATGTAGGTTTGAGATGTAAGGTTTGTCATTGAGACCGTAGCGCATGGCGCTCCGATCGCTCAGACTACCCCGCTAGGGATACAGCATTAAGCTAAGTATCATATCAAAAACATAAATGTGAAATAAGAATTAAGTAATATGTTAAGTAATGAGTCGTTATAAAAGATTGATTTTTAAATATGAAAATAATTAATGTCTAATTTGAATCAAAATTCAAATTGGACATTAATTAGCAAAAAGAATTAATCACCCCTTTTAATAGATAGTGTCAAAAGAATGGTTCTGATATTATATAAATATATAATATTTAAAAGAAATGAAAATGTTAAGATATTAGAACCAGCGAAGTTGTACATTTGGGAAGTATCCTTAGGAGAGACGGAAAATGAATATGGAAAGGCGTTACCTATATTAGTGGCAGACCGTCAGCATAGCTGCCCTTTTGCAGGATACTATGCAGTCCTGGTGCCCAAGTTGTTATACTGCAGTAAAACGAGGATAATATAGAAGAAAAATGAAAGAAATCTGTGGAGATGCGGTCTCTTCGTAAGATATAGTGAGTCGGCTTAGTTGAACGAATCATCAATGAAGAGATCCACAACATTCCAGGTACTAGCAAGGATATCACAGTGATAATGAAAAACAACGTTCTCAGGTGGTATTTGCACGTCGACATAATGAGTGACGAAAGGAGGCCAAAAAATATTTTTTGAGGTGAGGTGTCCAAATACCTCTATCTCCACTCAATCTTGCCACAAATATATATTTGTGGCAAGATTGAGTGGAGATAGAGGTATTTGGACACCTCAGTTCGCCATCGAAAACGCAGTATAGATTTTAAATTAAACTAAATCGTAAAAATCAAAGAACTTAGTACGCAGTATAGATGATTACCGCAGGAAGATTGCGTAAAAAGCATGAGGACTCCGGAGGGCATATATGTGTCGGTGGACAGTGGACGAAGCGAAAGAGGAATACAGAGACCTTAGCTTTGAGGGCTCAGTTCCTTCTGGAATAAAGCTATACAGTCAACCTGCAAACGTATTTTCTGAGGCTATTTCTTTACCGTTCACAGTAGTCTAAAGATGATTTTGTGCAGTTCTAAATTTTTTTTTATCTGACATTACGTTTCAGTTTTTATGGAATTTTTTTAGTTATATAAGTTATGGTTTCTATACTAAAAAAATATGTTACTTATGAAATCATTAGTTTTTACCTTACGTTTTTCCCCTAAAAGCTTTTGTGTCTACCCTAGATAGAAATAGCTAAGTGCCAAGAGACTCCGTTCTGTACATTCGACTTGGAACCAAAACTCTGTGTGTTGAATAGCGAATTCAACGCAACGCCTTAACTATACAGAAAAGCGGAGAAGTTAATTAAATGAATTTATTTCATCATTTTCTAGACTTAGGATTGAGTCTATTTATTTTCAAGTAATTGATATGACGCTTATTTTAACATACATTTTTTTAGATTCTTACAGTTTATCTTCCATCTTCCAAAAATAAATTTATATCGACAGTTACACAAATGTGCATATTAAGATTTTCCTTAAAAAATTGGTTATTATTTCAATACAATTAATAATTGAATATTAAGTCATAAGAATAATAATAATCACTTTAAAACTTTCTACAATGTTCAGTGGTTATTTGTATGAACGAGTGAATTATTAAATTGTGTGGTAAGCCAAAATGAACTTTCTATAACGTAGGTGATTGCATAAGTTTGCAATAATCACCGATCAGACGTAGCTAGTAAGTACATTATCATCGATTTACAAACTTATTCTGGAAAGTTACACTTTATTGCTAACTTACATCCATAGCACAATTATATTAGTTTAGGACTAAAGTTATAAATGGATATGCCAAATGAGAACCAATTTTAAGTAAATAAGTGAACTGAAACCGTAAATGCATTTTAAAAATTGTTATTTTACGAAAACAATTGATGGGAGGATTTTCTGAATAATTTACTGTAACTAATATATTTTATTATTGAGGACGTCGCGGCGCAGTGGTACAGGCGTGTGACTAAAAAACGCGACGATTGTGTGTTCAAGTCCTACTCGCGAAAATAAAATATTAAATTCCTCGCTCAACACGCAATGCCTTTAAAATTCGGCGGTAAGTCAGATTTGAATTGTCTTAGCACAAAAAATAAACAACAAATATATAAATATATTTTTATTACAACAACAATTTACAACAGTGTATGAATGATGTCTAACTAATAGCATTTTTTAATTTGCATATATCTTCTAGGGAGTTATTACATCGCCCAATTTTTTACGTTGTTTGGGGAACCTAAAATTATGAAGTAGGGAAATACTAATGTAATTCTGTAGCTTCCCTCCTCTAAAAAGTAATCTTTTTAAATAGTTCCTTATATTATGTGGGACAAACAGACACTCCAATATTTTATTTGCAATAATATTACTCATTATAGTATATTACTAGATCACAACTCTAGGGAATTTCCACAATGTACATTGTACATCTACACCAGTGGGACGAAGCAGTGGAATGACGTTTACTGATGTTAATTTAACGCTTTATGCACAATATATTCATGCCTAACTGCTTCATTGGTTTATTAGCTGGCTAAACGGTCGCAGATTTTGGAATTCTAATTTACAATTTTGAACAAAACTGAGAACTGTTACTATTAATTTTATAATAATATACTTATTAAACTACTATTAAATACTCATAAATTCTTAGTGATTTTTCTATTTTAGCTATATTTTCTTAGTTATTGTTGCTATATTCATTTTATAATAATAAAAAAAAATCTACTTCACGCTGCATCCCGCACACAGCAGGGCAGGCAGATTGAAGCTAGTGTTAAGACCCGTTTCCCACTTTCTATCTGCTGTCAACGCAGCGCTTTGCATTAACACCAAAATGAAGAAATCTAAATATTAATTTAATTAAATAATTCAAAGCATTTATATGAAATTGTTTGTTAACATCAATTACAACAGGCAGAAAGATTTTTTTTCAAAATGGATTATCATTAAATATGTATTGTTATTTTTCATTAACATAACTGATTATTTCCGTGAAAATACTTTGTCCACCGACAGGTTTTTTTGCCTGTTTTATTATAGTACAGTAAATAAATATTCTAAAAATTCGCCATCGCCCTTTCAACAAAAAAGCGCATCAACGTTTATACAACATGCTTGGATTTTCAAATGTCAGCGTTGCGTCATCCTCATAATGTGACTGTCATATAAGCATTGCAAAAAAAAAGTTTTAGCACCATCCTGATCGGCGGTTGCATGCGTAGGTTCGAATCCTGCAAGGGACGCCTTTGCCGCTGACGACTTTCTTTCAAGCCACGTAGTGCTTGCAATTTCAAGGGACAGGGTACTCTCTTCCCTACCTAGCGGCATTCGCTGTGAGGTCCAGTAAAGTAGCAATAACCCTAAATTCGAAAAAAAATTGTTTGAAAAAGTTTAGATTCGTAAGTACAGTACCAGCTTATGACTGAAAGATCTGTTGGTGAATAGTATTTCTTGCTTCCTTTATTTCCACAGAGTTTAGGTTGGGTCGGACCCAACAGTCATTTAGAGTGAGTAAACACGGGCATGAAAGCCGGATAACTTATAATAAAGTCATACTATATAATCTTTGAAAGCCAAACTTGGAGCATCACGACGTGGAAATTATTGTAACAGTTTAAATTTTGTTTAACAATTAGCTGGAATGGACCCTTATTGTTACAGTTGGTATCTTGTTATGATAACACTATAGTAATATTTACTTCAATTTGTCTTTATTTTACTATGAACGTGGCTGCGGATGAACAAAAGTAGGTACAGTAGATAGTTGCATATGAAACAAGGTCTTTAACACATCGTATTTGTATCCGTGCTATGCTAAGGACACTTTAAATATCCTAAATATAAATTTTGTATATTTGTTTTTTTTCCATCTTCACACCGTATCCCGCATGCGGCAGGGTAGGCAGAGGGAGCCTAGTGTTACGACACTCCACTCTACACTTTCCACCGAATTCTAGTGGTTTTGAGTGACGGAACTTAGCGCCGCGCTTTGCCTCAACACTCGAAACTCAGACTCAGCCTCAACGAAGAAATGAAAAAATTAAATATGTCATTTCCTCGCGAATCGAACCAACAACCTGTCACGCCACGACTTAAAATAAAGTTACATTACATTATGTAAAATTAAACACATGTTCACAAATAAACATATTTCAAAAGCAAATTATAAATAAAGATGAACTTGAATTGAAAATGTACGAATTACTTGAAAAATGTATTACTTTAATATTCAAGACAAAAAACGAAAAACAGAGAACATCTGTGTCAGATGTATTTTAATAAACATTATCTATGATTCCCACAGCTTTGATGTAACTTTATAACATCTTTACAACAGAATATATGTTTATGTAAATTAATACCTTAAAATGCGCGTCTTACAAAGGCAAGGAAATCCTTACTCAGAAGTTAAAAGTCAAAATGCAACAATAATTATGTAGTTGCTATCTATATGGTACAAACATGGGACGATATCATAGGAAAATTGGTATATGTCTTAATACCATGGTTGTTTGCTTAAGCCACCGTATCATGCAATCTACGAAAATATATGTATATCTATTTTCAAATATTATTATAGTCCCCTATTCAAGTTAGTAAGAGTCCTATTTAAATAAAAATGGAGACAGAGTGACTTCTCCCTAGATTCTCTCAATTAATGTATCGTTATTGTGATACCCGCAAAATGCTGAAATTGTGTTAAAAAATTGTATAACATAGCAAAACTCGGAAAATGTTACAGTATTTTACATTTCATTCACAATATTACTTTCTACACAATTGGAATAAAGCCTACGTAAATAGAAAGCACGAGCAGGCGGAGTGAGACAATGTGGTCGATCTGATAATATTATTTTGGCAACTATTGAAGCTTCGAGGTAGCAAGAAAGAGTTGTAAATAAATACGTGATAGGCATATACATATGTAACCGAATTATTTTAAATTACTTTTTCACTCTCACAGATATTATATTATATTATATTTAACTTCGTTAACAAAACGTTTACTAAAATAACAACAATTTGTCGTCTCAATAGACTATTTATTTTATCTCCAGATCGTATGGCGGTATCAAGCCTTGAGGTCTTTTTTAGCTTTACGTTTTTAAGGGTAGGCAGAGGGAACCTAGAAATCTAGCGTTAAGACTTCTCCACTTTTCTCCAAATTCTGTGAGTGGGAATCGAACCTACAATCTGTCGCGTTTACTGTCGCGCGCTTGTGTTCCTGTGAAACGATTGGCTTTTAAGTCAACGCAATCAAAGATGTCATCGTTTATGCATTGTTGTTGCTGTATTTTATACGAATTTCACCGCGTCAGCAAAATCTATAAGGCACTTCCCATAGACCAAAAGTTACGAAATTGCACGAAATGAGAACTTACAATATAAAAAAGGAAAAATCGGAAAACCACTTTTTATTTATATTCATAATTATATAAATAAAAACTATTATAAACTTTTAAATGTAGTTCATTGCATACAAAATGAGTAAAACTATTAATCATCAAACTTAAATTTGTCATCTTTTGTAAGTCGTACTTTTCGTTGACTTACAATCGCTTGGTGCAGAACCGATTGGCACTTGACTGGTTTTATATAATCTAATGATATTTTTAATAAACAACAAGTTTTTATATTCATTTTATATTAAATAGATTCTTATGTGACATGTAAGGCTTCAAATGATATTTAAATATATAAACCATATAATTGGATTATTGGTAGCTCATATTATATGAGGATTCATATTATAAATATTGTAAATGACTATAATGTAATTAAAAATGGATAATCATAGCTTCTGTATTAAGGTCATCATATATACATACATATTATATTATATTTATATGTACATAAATAAATGAACATAAACGAATATAGATTCATTGAAAATGTTTTAGGGGTTTAATAACTCAATGACAAAATGAAACTCTAATTGGATTACTTTATTGTCTATCTGTCTGTTTGTCTTTTCAAGACCATTTATCTCAAGATTGAGTAAGGGTATCATGCAGCTACGGTTCCTAGGAGCACAAAAAAACTTAAAGTTCTAAGTCAACGAAGTCAAAGGAAAAATAAATAAATCAGCTTCACGCTGTATCCCGCACACAGAAGGGTGGGCAGAGGGAACTTAATGCTTAGACACTGCGTTCCCCACTTTCTGCCGAGTTCTGGAGGCATTGCGTGTTGCCTCGACACCAGAGCGAAGAAATGAAACTAGAAATGTAAATAAATATTTCATTTCCTCGAGTGGGGATTTCAACCCAATCGATTTTGCAGTCACACTTTGTGCCCTTGCACCACGACTGGCCTCTTATATCAAAGGATATAAGTTGTAAATTGTACGAAACTTACCCCTTGTAATGAAAATCTATAGGGTACTTCTACTGGACCTACAATTATCAAATTTGACAATAAATGAGAAGTTAAAATATAAATGAAGTAAAATATCCGAAAAATACAAATGTATAAAAAGGGCAACCGAAAAAAATTATAAAACAAAAATTGTAGTTCATTGTATATGAGTGGGCCATTTATATTCATATTACCGAAAAAAACATTACAAACTTATATTTGAAATTTAATTCATACAAAATGAGTGCTTACGCGTGAAAACTTAAGTTTGTCAACTTTTATAAGTTGTGCTAACCGTAGACCAATAATAATGGAGTTGATACGGAATCCTCAGTAGGAGAAGCCGACTCGCACTTGACTGGTTTTTCGTATACACATGTATACTGACTGAGACTGAGTGAGTATATATATATATATATATATATATATTATGTTGACTAAACAGGTTTTAGTTATGGGTTAAACTTCATCAGTTTAAAATATATTATTTAGGTTTAGGTTTGGAATTTATTTTATATTTGTAGTAATAAAAATTTTACAATCGTGCTCCATTAGCATTAACTCCCATATCCCAATCCATCATAATTATTGAACATATTAAAGTCGAACTTTAGGGAAAATCGTGAGCTTCATTAAGTTACTCGATAATAAGTTATTTCCTAAATAGAGATTCATTAAAGATGTATATAAAATTTTGGTGAGCTATTTACGTGCACGAACGACTTATCCCAAGCTAACAAATTACAAAAATAACATTTAGATTATCGATCTTCTTTTGATTTTTTTACGAACAAATAAAAAGGTTGATATTTCAATTAGTCATAATGTTGCACATATTATTATTAACTTATATAAAACTAGCGGCTTCGCCCGCTTTATATATATTTAATAAATATTCGTATAGTTCAACTATACGAATATTTATTAAATATATTTATGAAATTATTTTCAGTAGGATTAGTAACAAATATAAGCCCAAATAATCAAAAGATGCCAATAAAGAAGATGAAAGAATACTAACTAGAGAAAAATCTGATTATTATCGTTTTTCCAAATGCTATAGCTTTTTACATAATACCAATACACAAACAAAACTATTTCATCTTTCTGTTGGTCCGGGCTAATCTCCGGAAAGCCGGTACCGAATTATATGAACCTAACACTGCAATACAAAGGATAAAACAAAAATCACGTTTGTCGAGTACCCACTCGACTCGACTACCAGGACAGTCATAAAATAATTGTATTTTTCTAATACGACATGTTTAGCAAGCAAACTCAAATAAAATCTTAAAAGATTTTAATTACGGTTTAATTAATACATAACAGTATAAGACAACCTACCCAACCTATATGTAGAATAATTCGTATTTTTTTCATAATAAACTTAAATAAATAAACGTATAATTCAAGCGGGCGAAGCCGCGCACGGTTCTCTAGTATATACGAAAAAATTTAAAAGTTTATGCATAGGTATATAAAAAAGTATCCGATTTTCACACAGTCATTTGTCTTAGCTATTAACCATCGTATGACGTTTATGCGATTAAAAGCTTTTCAGTGTTCCCTGTTTTCAAGATCTATCTTTGTTTTTTCCACCTAGATTTTTGGACGTACGAGTACAGACTTTAATGGGCATTATAATTAACCATGTCGTATAACGTCATATTAAACGTAGTTAAGTTACATAATTTGGCATAAATAAAAAAGTTGTAATGCATAAATTATTGCGAAATTTATCCTGAACTTTCGTTCGGACAGTCGTGGCGCACAAGCATGTGGCAGTAAGCGCAATAGGTTGTAGATTCGATTCCTAATATGAAATATTTAATATATTCATTTTCTCGTTTTCGTAACAAGACAAAACGTGGCGTTGAGTTCCGCTACTCAACACGCAATGCCTCTAGCTTGTAGGATTGAGAGCAGTTATGTATTTATAGCTAATACTAACTATACCTAGATCGTATATTTTATCATGCAAATTTAAATATTATATATAGTTATTAAAGTTTCCATATCCCAGGAAATAGCGTTAATAGAGCATAGTCTATAAGGGTCATTAGAAAAAGCTTATATGGCATAAAATTTTCCTTCATGCATCGTGCTCTGGTAATTTTCCATAAAAATATTTTATATATTACTTAATATTCTATATTATATTTACGTAATTTTATTAATACTGTTGTATTGTTACGTTAAAATAGATGTTAAAATATTGTAAATAATTCGCTATGTAACATATTTTTTCATGCGACGATATAAGTTATTTTTTATTTATAAAACCATTTACGACTTCAATTTTTTTAATATATTTGAAATAAAATAAATGCTCCGACCACATTATAGGCCAATATTAAACTATTATTTCTAAATATCTAATATAATTTTCACCTTTGATTAGTAAGCTGAGAACTGCTAATAAAACAAACATCCTCTTCGAGTATAATCCGGAAAGTCACATATCACAATTATTTTCCTTACTTTAAGGTTTATTTTGTTCACTATCACTTAAAACTGTTTAATTTTCATCAGCATCTATTAAAACACGTAACTTGTGGATAAGGAGTCGCTGGACATGCGTCTTCCATGAAGACCCTAACGCGACTGAGTGCCCGCTAGCTTTGGCAGTGTTCAACCGCTCGCCCCTCACCTATTCTGGGTCACAAAGACTTTACATTTTTATGATCTTACAGGTTAAGTTGATATAGTTTATTATTTGTTCAAATATAACCAATGTAGATACTTGTCTTTAATATTTTTTATATTTTCTTGGCATTTTTGTTCAATAATATTACCTTTAGCATTCAAAGACAGCCTTTGCAAGTCATTTTCAAGTTTAAAAAACATAAGCAAGAGTTAAAGAAAAAAAAATTTCATAAAAACTATTTACCTCTCATCATTACGTTATTAAATTTTACAACGAAACCCAGCAATATCAATTTAATTAAGAAGCCATACGAGAAACAGACGCACGGCTTTCTCTATATTATATTACAAATATTTCGTTCCATTTTATCATATTATTAAGGTATGACGTCTACGTCGAATGTTCTTATTAAAGTAAATGTCATTAGCTCCTTTATAAGTGTAACGTGTTCGCTTGTGACATTTTTTCTCTCCCCATCTCAGTGGAAAACCGTTACACTTTATCGTTATTATACCATATTCGGGGATAGAGGAGTATCATAAAATCATAAACACCGTTTTATCCCTTACAAATTTCTTCTGCTCACCCTCAATGGCCGATAATGAATATCGTAGTCGATACGTGATCGCTTTTTTGCTAAGTGACTGTAATATTTTTTGTTGTTATGTGATACACATTATTAAGTGTTATTGAATATGAGTTGAATTATATTAGAATTTAGTTATTAATATATTTTTTTAAAATAGATTTTGACTGCTTAAGATTTTATTTAGTCAGACTGTATTCGCTATAGGTATATGTTCAATTGTCATTCAAGACAATGTTTATATTTGGATTGAAAAATATATAACTATAATATATAAATATAAATATATAAATTTAAGAACTATATTATACAGTGTCTTAACACTCTTGCATAAATATTTTTGCATAAATATTTTTAAAACTGTCATCACATTTTAATAAATATTTTTAAAAATGACATCGAACTGTCGAAGATGAGAAGTGAGTTACACTACGTAGTATAATTAATTTTAAACCAGAAAAAAAATATATAACATATCTAGTTCTTTATATATTACAATTCAACATCCCCATTCCTCAAAGCATACTTAACAAACAAACAAAACTTAAGTTGGGAAGTAAGTTACACTCAACAACTACAAATAAATATCTTTTTACCATTTAGTAGAGCCCAGCAACACTGGTACAACAGCACGCGACATCTTCGCGCATTACCCGGTGACAGGCGAGCGCAGGCGGCGGACTCCCAGCGCTTTATCACTTAATTTGAATCGTGCCCTGAATTTCCAATGGCCTGTATTGCCTAGAACCCATTTCGGTGCACGAAAACGAAATCATCATTGGATGATTAATTTCACGAGCTCACGACGAATATAAAGTAACGTAAAAGAAATGGAACTAGAAATGTATTACGTAAATTCGCCCGCGACGCCGGTAATAACAAAAGAAACGTAAACTGACGGAACCTTTGCGATATTTTTGTTTGGAAACGAGGATATTCAAATTATTTTAAGGCTTTTGATCAATATACCGTTACAGAGTGTGTTGTTTTACTTATTGTTCCATTTTGTTTTTTAGTTCGATTGAGATATAACAAGCTGTCATACTGTTCGGTAATAAATAAATATTAACTCATACAATAAGTTTCGAAATTTGAAAATTCTATATTATTTTTATTTATTTATTTTTTCAACTAAATATTTCTGGAAAGCTCTGAAAAGTTGGTGTCTTTAAAATATTATATGCCTACATATTTTTTAATAGGTATTCTTTTAAAAACTTTAAAATTCATTAGAAAGCTCGTAATTCACTTAAAAAATCAATACTTGTTTTTTTACTTTCTTCTTTACTTTATAACAAAATTAGATGCAAATAAAAATCAACCTATTGTATTTTAAAATTATCGCCGCTTTTTTTTACTACAATAAAAGCTCAATTGTATCTCTAAATCAAAATCATCAATAAATCGTACTATGACAACTCTATATAAAACTCCCGTATATTTATTAACCAGCTCGAGCCATATTTAAACGACAGTAACGTATTTGACAGAGAATGAAAAATAATAACGTGCTATGTGGAAAAATGTGACCTGAATCTAATATCATATATATTTTATGTACGTACATACATAAATAATGTATTTATTTAAACTTTGTTTTCATATTGCTATATTGTTATTGCTTCACACCGTATCCTGAATTAAGCAAAGTGGTCAGAGGGAACCTAGTGTCAAGACACTTCATTGCCCATTCTCTAGACTGTATTGAGTGGAAGTCAACGCAACGTCAACGTTAATCAAACTCACAACTGTCGCACTTCCAGTTAGGCGTTGCACCGCTCTTGTTTATATGGCTTAAATTATATTGTTATAAATAATAATTAGCTAAACAATAACAAATATACAACATAAACTTTTATTTAAACAGTACATTGATTTTATAACAATGATGTAATTTTTTTGTAGAACTATCGCCCATGTTTACTTATATGCCAGTTATAAAGCCAGTCATACAATTAAAAAAATACAAAATACAATTTTTTTTTACGCTTCATTATCCCTAGCGGGGATGCTAGGAAGAATAGATCGCCAAACGCTACAGATATTCTAAATGAATATTCTTAACACACTGCCACACAAAATAATACAATTCATATACACTCAAATAAAAAAAAATAACATTTTTTTTATATTATAGAAAAGGTTAATAAAATTGTACGAGGCCAGTCGTGGCGCAGCGGAACGAAATGTGACTGTAAAACAGACTGGTTGTGGGTTCAATCCCCACTCGAGGAGATTAAATATTTACTTAAATTTA
>DWAO01001055.1:0-20816 GCA_018230605.1 Heliconius congener | reverse complement strand
GGAGGCCTATGTCCAGCAGTGGACTTCGAAAGGCTGATAGATAGATAGATAGTAAAAAGTAGATTTGACGACAGTGGATCAGGTCGAAGAGTTATGCAAAGATACGGTTACCGTATATCTCTTTCGCCTGGTCCACTTTAGCACTGTCCTCCTCTCTGGCTAGGAATAAAACGTGAAGCTAAATAACTCATAATTACTTTTGCTATTAATTGATAGATACGTACAAGCTGAACGCTTAGGCCGATCGCTCTCTATCGTTTATTCCGCGGTCTTGCTTGCACACTCGGCTCAGGCGGAACGTGACAATGAGTCATTCTTCTTCGTGTGTTCAGCCGGCGTTCATCGATTTATAAGAGATTACATCATAATATTAAAAAATAACTAAATGAACGGTTTGATTTCCTCCTGAGTTTGGTTTGACAATTATAGAGTATGAAGTGATTTATCGCTAGGTTCTCTCTTCCTACGTGATACACGTATATGATGTGCGTGACAAAAAAAAATAGCAACAATAAGCATTTTACGCGTCGCTCACAAAGCCTTCGCGTACATTTTGTGTTCCATTACATCACTTTCAAAAGGGCGTAGACCCCTCTCATAGTGAGTGCTTGCGGGAGCACGTTGCGCTAGGCACTGTGTATTTTTTTTGGAAAAAATATCTAGAATAGAATGTTTTTTGCATATCACTATTGTTTTACTTTAAAAGCACTAGATAAATATGAAAATATAGTCGCGATTTCCTTTTTTTATTATAATCTTTTGTATTATAAAAAATTCTATGAAATTTGACGCTGTAATTATATTTTTGAGTACCTATGCATAAATATAAATAAACTTTTTCTCTTTCAATATAGTTATACTTGTACCAGAGCAGAGATAAAAATAATTAATTTAGAAATGGAACACAAAACCGTCGCGATTACAGTAAGACGCTGAGCCGCTGTGATACTAAGGTCGCTAAGATTTCTACATCAAATCAAGAGATACTTGAAAATATTAAATGTCTCTATACAATTTTACTTATATTTTATGAGATATGTGGGAACATATAGCAGGATAAGATACTCCGTTCCGCAATTTTCGAGGCGTGTTGAGTGTCAACATGCATGCTTCACCCAAACTGTCAACTCAACTTGTCACCACAACCAGAACATTAAAATATTAATAAATCATCCTAGTAAGATCCGAACCTACAACCGCTGCGTATAAAATCACACGCTTGTGCCACTGCACCACGACAGTCTCAAGTTTACTTAAACACGACATATCCAGACATACGATACACGATAAAGCATTTCAGCAGAACTTAAACGGACCATAATAGATCACAATATCTTGGCCCTGTGACCTAAATACGGTCGCGATATCTTCCAGATACGAGTAAGTATTGGATATTGGTGGAACTAAGTAGTTTGAGTATTTTATATAGATTTTGTTTTGTCATTTAGACATTCGTGTTGTTTTTATTTTTTTTGGCCAGCATTGGGATGGAAAGGCAAGCATTTTTGGATCGATTTTAATAAATCTAACACTAAATGTTAATTAAACTTTGTTAAAATATAAGAAGAGTGAAAACTGTAATAAAATCAGTTAGGCCGTTTCTGATATTAACGTGAACAAACGCATGAACAAACAAACAGAAGAACGATATAAAAATCATTGTTTTGTATTTTATTATATTAATTAAAATAAATTTGCATATAGCGATCATTTACAGTTTTAACTTACCTTACCTTCACGCTTTATTCCTAGCGGGGTAGTCAGAGAGAACGGAGCGCCAAACGCTGCGGTGACACACAGTTGTAGTTATATATAAAGATGCGAAATGAAATTTTGTCTTTATACGTATGTCCCTAATTCAGGAAACATATGTATAAAGACAAAAATACAGTGAAGGAGAGTCTAAAGCGGAGAACGGAATGTAAAAAAACAAGTTCTTCTCGGGCCTTCACTCGTTTTACGTCTATCTAGCGTATTATTATAGGTTAGAGCGTAAAACTACAACAAAAATATCTGATATTCAGCATTGATATTTAACAGGAATAGTTTTGAAGTTAAATGAGGGAAATCTAATTTATCAAGCTAGCTAATTGTTTTTTAGCAGAATATTTTAAAATGAGGCCGTCGTGGCCTAGGGGCACAAGGGTGTGACTGAAACGCGACGGTTGTGAGTTCGATCATCACTCGAGGGAATTAATTTTTCTTTTTTAATATTTTCATTTCTACGGTCTGGTATGAAGACAAAAGAACGGCGTTTGCCACTTAGCACGTAAAGCCTTGAAAAATTCGGTGGAAAGTGGTTCGGTTCGGTGAACGAAAAATCACTATGTTCCCTCCACCCTGCTGTGTACGGGATACCGGCCAATTTTTATTATAATTTTTTTTGTCTTATTGATATTAGAACAATGACAAAAGTTAATACACTATTCTACTGCACCATGACCACATTTATATACCAATCTAAATTCTTCTTTATATTTTTAGCTACACGCTGTATAACAGCGTAGGCAGGCGAAAGCTGGAAACGCAATGTTAAGAAACTCCGTTCCCTATTTTTCCCTGAAGTCTTCAGGCGTTCCGTGTTGAGTGGCGGAAATCAACGCTGCGCTTTGCCTCGCCCAAAGAAAAAAATAAATACTACATTCCCCCAACGGGAATCGAATCCACAATAGGTGTACGCTTGTGCCCGTGCGTTACGACGGTCACAACGACGTTCTTTCCTACAAAAGTAACGATTTTATTACAAACTAAGTAACAAAAGTTGGACAAATTTAACGGGATAAAGTTTTTCTAGCACGCAATCGCAATCGAACCTTAACTTTTACGGAAGCTTGTTTCACGTAGACCCGCTACACAGTCGTGTGTGAGCTTTTAGAAATAGGTATATAGTAGTCAAGGTTACATTGCCTCCTGCGCGGCTTCGCCCGCTTCTTTTTTATTTGCTGTTATCTAAGTGTTACTAGCAACGTTTGTTTGGTTACTTTAGTATAGTTATCTTTAGTGATGATATACGTATTAATTGCAACTGAAATATTTTAAAATTAAAAATCAAAAAATGACGTATTCACAAATCAAAAAATGACGTATTTCATATATATTTTTCTACTTAGCAGCGCAGTAAATAAGATTTTATCCGCGTAAATCTCTATTCCGCGGGAATTTCGGGATGAAAAGGAAACTCCTATAAAAACCGGTTCAGCTGTTCTGAAGATTTGGGTTTTGGTAAATGTGTAGTATGTACTACGTGTAAGAACAATTTAGTATTGATGTCGGACAATTATGTCAGAATTTCTGCCTTAGTCTATTCATTAGTACCATTAGACATTTATATAGTCAGACATTCGTGTAGTCGTCGAGGCACAAGCATGTGACTGTAAATGCGACGCTTGTGAAACGGAGTGTCTCAATATTAGGTTCCCTCTGACTTCCCTATAAGCGGGATACAGCGTGAAGCTTAAAAAAAAACCTCCAAGGCTTAGGTGACGTAATGGCGACTGGATTGCTTGTATATAATATATTGCAAGTTTAGTATTAAATCTGTCTCTTAAATTTATACAGCAAACAAAATGTTTATCACTCGTAAACTACACAGGGTAGTTTAGATGTGTTCTTCAAGGTTGGATATAAATTATATATAAGTTTTTATAGGAGATTAAAAGTTTATATTGCTTTCTAGTGCGATCCGCCCTAGTTCGAGCTTCGAAAGCTCCTTCGAGTGAGTGTCTGGTTATCTTGTAATATTATATAAAATTTCTATAGAATACTATAGAATAACTAATATTTTGTATATTCGTAATGCCGTCATGACGCAGTTTGATTCCCACTTGGGGAAAAGAAGTATTTAATATTTTCATTTTTACGATCTGAGGTAAAGCGTGGCGTTGAGTTCCGCCACTCATTACGCAATGCCTTGAGATTTCGAGGAAAGTGGGGAACGAAATATCTTAACACTAGGTTCTCTGGTGTTTTCCTGGCTTAATTTGCGACAGGAGGGACGAAGTGTAAACGTAAAGAGAAAGAAGAAATATATGTATATTGGTATCTATACTTAGACGCTATCGTTGCTTAGATAAATATTTCTCCGCGATGGTAGTAGGTTCAATTATACTTAAAGTCTGTAGTAACATACACGTATCAAGTCTTTTTTGCTTACCCAGCCATACATTCATACGAGTGATTGTGTGCTGGAACTGAACACAATCACTCCTGTTTTACTTGAGCGAGGATTTTTTAAATATTTCATTCCCGGTTAACAGTCACATGCTTGTGCCTCTGCGCTACGACTGGCCTCAATGATGATAATTAGTATAATTAATATTAAAATATTTATTATTTAGTTTTTACTTTGAACGAAGCTTTTAGTTAGCTTAAAAATATTTTTCAGCAAGGAAATAAAAAGTGTAAAAAAATACCTAAACCGAGCCTTTAAAAGCTAAGAGCATGCTTATTTATTTAAAGAATAAAAATAACTACGAGGGTAAGATGAGAGATATGAATAATATACAGATAAGATTTAAACGTACGTAGTGTAGGCATCACGCAATCAGGCAGAGAGAATCACATTTTAAGACACTCCGTTCTCACTTGCTCAATTTTCGAGATTGTGTGTTGCGATATTATGATTAATAATACTACATGTATTTTAGGAATGGCTTCAAATTTGACACAAATTTTGTTAAACTAGGGCACTGAGTTCATTAAGTAAGTCTAGACTGAATCTTGAGAGAATCCTCTACCATTTATTTTGATACTCGCTATCGAGGACGTTATTTTGTATGGTAGTATCGGCGAATTTTTTTAATAAGTTTGTTTGGCATGCTAGTTAAATTTAGGTTCCAAATCTTAATATTTATTTCAGGACAGGCGATGCTCAATGTTAATAAATAGGTATATTTATTATCATCTTTTTATAATTTATTAATATTTATTAATTAATTTCTTATATTATGAGTAGATAAGGTTCAATTTTGTTGTGCAAGGTGCACATAAAAATTGAACTTGATCACTTATTTCTAGATTTTGGGTGAATTTATGTCTTAGAAGTTTTTTTATAATAAAAAAACCAAACTAGTTTCATGCTAGCGGGGTAGTCAGAGAGAACGGAGCGCCAAACGCTACGGTCTCTACATACCTCTTACATCTCGTCCACTCTCGTTCATACATGCCCTCCGGGAGGTCCTCGTGCTTTTTACGTGACTTTTTCCTCCAGCATCTTTAATACTGTATTTTTTAAAGTCAACCGAGGTCTCTTACCACTTACTTACTTTTCCGTCATAAATATTTTTTTGCCATTCTTTCATCACTCATTCGTTACATGCCCAAACCAGTAATTTATATTGTTTAAGTGCTTCGAGAAAATTATACAAAAACACGCCGTCGTGGTGCAGAGTGGATACGCCTGGCTTGGTGTATTAGTTGTGGGCTCATGGAATTAATTATCTTTTTCGTCTTTTCACATACCATACTGCCTTTTGGTCTTTTTATAGAAAAAAAATATAGTTTGTGAAGGTTAAACTCATGTCGCACTGGCATTTTGTCTACAGTCTGATATTTACAGTATACGTATATTTACAAAGTCATATAATACGATCTCACAAACGTGCGGAACGTGGAGAGCGGCTTAACTAACATATAACTAATAAGATCTTTAATTTTCCCGTTTATGATCCTAGTTTAAACAACAGATAAAAACTAAATAAACATTAGACTTGATAATTTTGAAAAACTGAAAAAAGGTACGGACGGACAGTAATATAAAAAAAACTCTTTTGCCGTATTGATCGCGAATATTTAGTATTGAACATTTTTGTTTCTATACTTAGTACGTAATATACATATACATTTTATCATATTTTCAGTACTATTGTAGTTATTTTCATGTAAACTCCTAGTAGGGGAGTTGGTCTAGACGAAACGGCAATAAGATTACGTCTTAATTTAGGTTTCGAGTTAATAAGTCAACGCGGCTTATGGCTTAGAAATTATTTCAGTTGTTATATAAAAGGTTTTAGAAAGATTTATTTTCTCTTATGTTTCTGATGTTTTAATGAAAAACTGAAAGTAAACCGAAGGTGAAATGGAGAGTTATAGCATTATATCCTTAATCCCTATTCTGCAATATGTGAAATATACAAATTAGTAGATATGTTGCTGTTGCGGCCCTTTACCATGCATATTGGTATTTTTGGGCGAAAAATGAGGAGCAGAGAGTCTTGACTTAGTTTTAAGTTTAAGCTTCTAGGTTAGTTCTGCCTACCGTGCTATGTGCAGATTGCAGTGTGAACTTAAAAAAAAATGAAAAGATAACTTTTAAACGATCAAACAGAAATGTCGCGAACAATCATCCAAAGGTCATAATACCTTTAGCCAAACTGAATGAATGCGCCCGGATGAACTACAATTCAATTATCCCGCTCCGCCCCACCCGCTGTACTGTGCGGTGGACGGGACGGTATTTTATGTTTTGGTGTTAACTATTTTGGTCTTGTTGTCGTTATAATTGGTATTTTTCATTTGTTAACTAGTAATTTGACCGTAAGACTTACTGCTCAGGAGAATGAAATTTTTGATATTTTTATTTTATTTCTTCGCTCTAACAACATTCGAACTAGACAGACAAACCGCGGCATTGAGATCCGCCACTCGTCACACGAATGTCTCGAGCTGTCGAGAGTAAGATATGAAATATCAGCTAGGTGCAAGATACAGCATAAAAGTAATATAAGAAGTAGTAAGTTTGATAGAACTCTATCTTAAAGTGGTCTCTGCTTTATATATATATTAGTTTCTATCACTATCGGCAAGTTCATTCGCCGGGCAAATGAAGGTTCCGTGACTGATATAGTGGAATACAACATCAAACTGGCTATTTCCTACAGAGATGAGCCACAAACTCGGATTTGACAAAAGGAAATGCAGACTATTTAAGATATATAATTAACGTCCACTTCACATTTTAAAAGGAAAATAGACAGTTTTAATCATCAATTAAGTTTAAAAAAGGCAAGGACTACAAAAGTCGGTGGCGCATAACAACTCAATTAAAAAAAAAAGAAAAGCAAGCCTCCTTATACACTTCGTTTTCGTCAGTCATTTACAGTCACTACGCTGTGTCGCTGCGCCACAACGGACGTTTTGGCCTGCTTTTAATAATTTTAGATTTTTTTTAAAGTATTACAATATTTCTCTAACTGATGGTTAAAATTAACCAAACACTTTAGCCTAAATGGTTATACAAAGCGAATTAACACGAAAGGCGAAACAACAAAATTTCAAAACGGTCTCAATAATAAGGACGCACCCGACATCTTGAGAATGTCAACGCGGATACTTTTATGACTCAGAATGTTGAAAGAGAATAAATGTTTCTTTAAAAGATAAAGGAAATTAGTTAAAATGGTTGCTGCGTTCGCTTTTATAATTTAATTATCTTGTCGGACACCTTGCCTTGCTCCTTGGTTGATATTCTAGAGAAATGCTTGTTTTGTTGTGTTGAACAACTTGTTTTTGTCTTAGTTATATTTTGTTATGTGCTTATTTCATTTGATATTTTAATTAATTTAATTTCTAAAATATTTTTTGTTCATTTATCATTTCATCCTATCATAGCAGGGTTAGTGATAAGACACTTCGTTTAAGACATTTTCGTTTCTCACTTTCCGCCAAATTCTGGAGGCATTGCGTTTTGAGTGAAAGATGAACTCATCGCCGCGTTTTGCCTCGTTACAGTTAGAGCGAGGAAATGAAGATATTTAATATATCATTCCCCCAAATCGAATTCGAATCTATCGCGTTTACACTTGCAATTACACGCTTGTGCCCCTGCACCGTGACGGATGAATGAAAATGTTTTAAATATTGTTAATAATAATATTCATCTCAAAATTTAAAGTCATCACATGTACTTTTCAAATTTCTAAAAAAAGAAAATATAATAAAATAAAAAATCTCGAAAATGTGAAAATCTTTAGTCTTTAAGACTTGAAGAATTTACTAGAAATTTCACAGCAGTTCGATCCCACGGGAAGACGTATGAATAGCTATAACCACGTGCTATCGAAGTTTGTGTGCAAGTTGAATTCTGTTCCGTATCACTACTATACTAGTATATACTATATACTGTTCTATAGTATAGTAGAGAAACACGGCGACAACACAATATATAGAAGCAAAAGTTATTATTAGATGTCTTTTACTTAGCTCCGAAAAGTTCTTTTTGTGCTTCAGATTTAATCTTTTGATTGCTGTTTTAGAATTCGTAAAGCTGGTGAGAGTACAAGTATAGTAAGAGATGAAGTAGATGTATATAATTTTTGTGTATGTCAAAGGTTCGGTATGTTTGTTGAGCTTCAGTTTCACGCCCTTTCCCGCATATCATGATACTATGAGAGAACACAGTGTTAAGACGCTCCGTTTCTCAATTTTCATTCAACTCTTGACACGTTGCGTGCTGAATGGCGGAACTCAACGCCACGTTTCGTCTCGTTACCAGAGCGATGAAATGAAAATATTAAATATATCAATCACCGTAGTCTCAATCGAATCCACAACCGTCGCGGTTCCAGTCATCCTACTGCGAAACAAGAGTATACTAGAAGTCACAGATACACTACTTCCCAGTTTCCATATCAATGTTGTTTCCATACAGTATAGTGCAAATATATAGGTGCAAAGTTCAGTTTTAGTTGCTTGTGCCGACAGAATCTCTCGCGCTAATTGAATTGCAACGCCACAGAGCTCGGTCACTATATCAATTTATATATAGATAGAGTAACGTCGACAAAGTTACTTTAGTGTATTAAATTGGTGTTTGCTTTTGATTTTTTTTTTGATAATTTATTTTTGAATTTTGTATATATTTTTTACACATTTATATATGGAAACTATATATATGGAAACTAAATATAATATATAATGTTAATTTAGATAAATTTTTATTAGCTTCATGCTATATTCCCAATTATGGGGAAAGGAATAAAGAGCGACAAATGAAACGTTGGGAAGATGACATTAAAAAAGTAGCTGGTACAGAATGGATGAGGATAGCGAGAGATAGAGAGAAATGGAAGAGTTTAGGGGAGGCCTATGTCGAAGGACAAGTTGTTGACGAAAGCCGATCGTCTTTGCACAGAGTTGATTAAGAAAAATCAAAGTAGTAATAGGATAGTACAGTCGATAAAATAAATAAGTACGTACCACATTGTAAAATGCTTACAGCAATAAAAGCTTTATCTTATTTTTTATTTACTACACATAGCGGGGTAGATAGAGGAAATATGGGAACCAACCCTTGTCAACGCGCCCCGTTCCCATTGAGATAACTCCATTCCCCACTTTCCGCCGAATTCAGAAGGCATTGCGTATTGAGTTCTAGAGCGAGGTAATGAATAAACATAAAAAAAACCATTTTCACGAGTGAGAATGAAACCCACAACCCATCGCGTTTACAGTCACACGTTAGTGGCCCTGCCTCTGTAGATTTAATTAAGATATATTTTAAAGCTAATGAGCAAAACTTTCTTTAAATACCTTAAAACAACAATTACTTTAAGCGGTTATCGAATCTACACATTGCGATTGTATGATCTAGCTGTCACATACATTTGTCTCCTTGTAAATATTAGAGTTCGTAATTCTGATGTTTCGCTCCCACCCTAAACATCACTTATGTAAATATTTATATGCAAATCACTTCCGTAAACGTATTTCAAGTCCCTCAAGATGTGTCCTTAATCGAAGTTGAGAAATTTATTTAGAAAACTCCTTCAAAGAGGCAAAGCTATTTCAAGGTTTTTTTTTTATTTTTAAATAGCTACCATTTAAATCTAAGTCTAATCTAAGCCTAATGCCTTTTTCCGCATATCAGGCAATCAAAACGATTCATTTTCCAGATCGGGAATCGGACCTAGAAACGTCGCGCTTACGTACTTACGTATGTACGTAAATTACGTATATTTTTTTATTTTGCATATTATAATACCTTAATGCAAAGCGGGTCGTTGAATTCCTCTACTTAACACGCAATGTCTCCAGAATTCGGCGGAAAGTGGGGAACGGAGTGTGTTAACACTAAGTTCCCTCTGCCTACCCTGCTGTGTGCGGGATACAGCGTGAAGCTGATTTATTTTATTTTGAAAAATGGCGCATACCTAGCTTGCGTAAAGTATTTAAATAGTTTTTTTTATCAAATATCATTACAATGTCTATTCATATAAAGACAGAAACACGATTCATCTTGTCTCCGTTCCTTCCCTATCAAGTGTTGACAGCGCAATGTATTTGAGCGCATTCCAACATCAATCTTGGAGTACACAAACTGAAGGAAAATCCAGCAAGGCAAGATTTACTACACGAAACGTGCATCTTTATAAAAATATATGATATAATTTTAAATGAAACTTTTTTATTTATTTACTTTCACTCTGTATCCCGCATATAGCAGGGTAGACGGAGTGAATCTAAAACACATTCCGTTTTGTCCTCCCTATTTGGCATTGCGTTTTTGAGTAGTGGAACTCAACGCTGAGCTTTGTCTTGCGACCAGGGCGAGAAATCCAATCCATCATTGTCGAAAATATTTGTACCTATTGAGTATTTCACCTCTATTTTCCATTTTTCAGCCGTAAATGCCACTACCAATGCTCAATTGAGGTTGAGGATCAATAAATTCTATCTCGACGAATATATTGTATTAAGTTTTATGCCACTTGCATAATGCATGCATGGCCTCCTGACACTAGATTTGTTCTGATTCTAGAAATTTACTTTATCAATTTAATATCCGGTAAATCTAGATATTAAAAGATACATACAACAAGCTGAAAATTTTGACTTTTACAACTTTTTGAATCTCCAACACCGTCTTTGAAGAAAAAGTATAAATATTTTTTTATAGACAACTTTATGATCTACAATTTTTCTTTATAGTGATTTTAATTTCTCTGAAAATCGTTAAATACCCATTTTTTACAAAATTTTATTTAACTTGCAGTGATACTTTATGTGAAATCTTGTAAACTCAATTTAATCCACTTTCCAGTGCCAGATTGAACTGAAATATTGAAAATATTTCATTCTTCTAAATGGAAATCGAACCCACAACCGCCGTGTTTACCGTTGGTTGTATACCTACGCCACGACGCGCTGCGGCCTCAATAAATTTAATGCAATAAAAATATCTTCTTTAAGTATTTATTTATTTACTTGTCAACAGGTATAATTCTAAGCTGACCACGCTGGCGCTACCGTCGGTGATATTCGAGCCTAAGTTCAAAGGTTCAGTGCGTAACCTCGTGTATTCTGACCTTCCGGGACAACCTCCGAGGCGGCAAGAGTTGCGGCATTCAAGGGATTTGAAGGTACGTTTTATATTTACTTAAGTATTCGCGGAGAAATATGCAGAGAGAGAGTGTAGTGTTCTATTAAGTATTATTGATTATTTTTATAAGAAAATGAATAGTGAGACTATTGCGGTGCAGCGGTACGGGTGTAAGACTGTGATTGTGGTGGTTGTGGGATCGATTTCTACTGCCGTAATCAATTGCCGTCATTTTAACGCTCTGGTGGCAAGACAAAACGAGACGTTCAATTGTGCCATTTAACATGCAATATCTTAGATTGATTGAAATAGAAAATGTACGTATCTAGATGTATTTAATTATTATCTTTAATTAATATCAATATCCTAAATGTGCAGGTTCGAATAACGGTAGAAATTCAAACATTTTCATACATATATTCATATATTTTTTAATTGATGTTTCCTTGTTCGTACATATCGCTTCAATTAAGCACTATACCGATACAACTGTTGGTACCAAATTAGAGCAACAGCTGTAATGTCGCTTGTATTTATGAAATAGACAATTGTTGAAATAGATTGATTTGTTTCTTTTTTATCTCGCTACATCAAGTATTTAGTAGCGTTTATGGAGGAAACCTAGTGGTAAGATACTCCCTTCTCCATTCTGCATTCTATTTTCGTCACATTGCGTGTTTTTAGGGTTTCGTACCATTTAAGGAAAAAAGGAAGCCTTATAAGAACACTTTGTTGTCCGCCTGTCTGTCAAGAGCCTTTATCTCAGAAACGCTTGGAGATATCGAGTTGAAATTTAAACCAAGCTAAATCTACGGCCATGATTAAAAAAAATGGATTACTTGTCTTGAACAAAAGATATAGCCGTTTATATAAAATTGTATATTTCAACACTTTAAATTAAATCAAAATTAAAAGAGTACCTCTGGTTAATGTAGGATTATTAAATTTTGCAGATAGAATCTACAACTATTGCAGTACAGTACAGGTTCTGGAAAAAATCTGAAAACTATACGTTTGTGGTTAAATCCTAAAAAAATTATAGCCTTAAATAGTAAAAAACGCGTATGTCGACACTATTAAAGGAATAAATAGTGCTAAAATCGTCAGACAGACTACAGTTAGTACTAATTTAGGAAAAATGTGAAAACGTAAATACTAAAAAATAACGAAAAAAAAAAGTCTTAAAGGGAGTCAAAATTTGGTATTAAAGGCGTTTGTTTACGTGAGGTTTCAGATGAAAGAGCCCTGGCTAAGTTATGCCTGAATTTCAGAAAAAGCTCGAGACCGCCAATTTTTGTACAGAAATAGTATAGTTTTTTTTGTACAGTACTGTTGGTGGGCAAGTCTGACTCGCGCTTGTCCATTTTTTCTTAGCTTCACGCTGTATCACGCTGTTATGTACAGGGTAGGCAGAAGGAACCTGGGAAGCAAGTGTTAAAACACTTCCAATTTTTCGCCCAAAACGTAGCTTGGGAGAATTTGACGGAAAGTGGAGTCCAGAGTAAGAGACACTAAGTTCTCAGGTTCCGTCTGCCTACCCAACCATGTACGGGATACAGCGTGAAGCTAAAAAAGAACAAATAATCAGCTAAACTATAAAGGTACTAACTGAATAAGTGAAAACGCTTTTCAAGCACAATTAAAATAACGCCGAAAGTAGAATATAAAATTCTATAGTGCGTTATATCTTAAGAATATCTCAATTCTCAATATCTCAACATATTATCAATGCATTTTGAACTCTTTCGCCCAAAATTTTGGGTTCATTTTGCAGTGCAACCAAATGCAACCGTTTAGATCGAACAATGAACGTCTCGTTCTAATTCAGACGCAATCAAAAGCAGAAGCGAACTTTAAGAATTTATTACTCTGTAAATGCTCTGTTTCTTTACCAAAAATTACTTCGATTCTTTTTTTGATTGGCGGAACTCAACGCCGAGCTTTTACATATTACCAGAGTTAGAAAACAAAACCATTCTTTCCCCCGAATGGAAATCAAACCTACAACCACAACCTACGCCAACGGTTTTCAGATTTTCTGTCAACTTAAAAAATTACTAACTAATCTTTATTTAAGTAGGTATAACAAGTACTACAAAGTACTTATGCGGTGCAATTTAATAAAGCCAGGTTCTGTCGTGGGTTCCCACAGCGAGGGGGTGAACGCCATACATTATGTTGGTTGAAATTAAGTCACTTTAATTACTAGGGAGTAATCTTATACTCATAATTGCCTCTGTGAGATGTTTATAATTTCTTTGTTACTATAAATGTTTCTAATTCTATTAGAGAATTTGTGTAATTAAATATGGAAGTTGTCGTGGCGCAGTGGCACAAGTGTGCGTAAGCGTAACGTTTTTGGGTTCGATTGTCACTTGAGAGTATGAAATATTTAATATTTTCATTTCTTCGCTCCGGTAACCAGACACAGCGCAGCGTTCAGTTTCGCCACTCAACACGTTGTGCCTCAAGAATTCGACGAAAATGTGAAGAACGGAAGTGTCTGTATAGAGAATAAAGTGACCTAACACTACGCTTTCTTTGCCTACTTTGCTGTACCTGAGTACTGATGGTGAAGCTAGAAGCTAAAAGCTTATTTTAAAAATAATTTTGTAATGAATACGTTTACAGTCAGCCACTTTGTCGCCACGATGTTCTCAAACAATTGTTAACTATATGATACACGGCATTTAAATATTCAACCTATTAATCCGATTATATATCTATAATCCCGTGGTACTTCAATATTTTGTTTTATTTCTTACTAATATTGTAAAGGTAAAAGTTTGTGAGTATGGATGTTTGTTCCACATTCACGCATAACCTACTGAACCGATTTAGATGAAACTTGACAGTAATATAGCTTATACATTAAGATAACAAATAGGCTATAATTTATACAAAAATGTTGCATAATTTGACTATAATATAAAAAAAAAATTAAGCGCTAGTATGTTATATTATTAGAAATAGGCATTTAAAACGTCCGTCTCGTCATTACCAGTTGAAAAGGTCGCGTGTATCCATAGACACGTTATTTCGGATGCTGCGACGGTGAAAGGTCATTCAATTTATTTTTCTATCTGACCTACTTAGCTCAGTGACGGCGATATATTGTGACTGGCACCGTTTGAGATTCACTAGGTGTATGATAAATGTACCTCTAGGTGTAGTGCGTAAGGTTTGTGGATATTTTAAATTTGAATTTTGGTAAAAACACTGTTTTAAGTTGTTAATTTATTTTAAGATGAAGGAAATTGATGAGTTGAGATGAAGTTTTAAACGAAATTTGAATGTATTGAAATTTGAATCTACGTTCCTTGAAATTCTTTTGATGTTCATGAACGATTTCGAAAAATCGTGACAGTTTTATTTTTTTTCGTAATTTTGAAAATTCCTAAAAAAGCTGCAAGGGATGGTTTAACACTAAATTTTGTATGTACATAAAAGTGACGTGACATGATGATAACAAAGTATTTTGATTATAATCTGTCTAATATTTTGATATAAGGAAAGATATATTAACAATCGTTCTTGCAAATTTTCTATATTTCTATTTATAAATATACCTGTTTTTGTTTTAGTTACTGCTGTAGGCAAAAGAAACATGGAAATATTAACAAATTCTGTTCCCCACTACATTAAGATCATTTCGTTTTTAATTTTCTTTTGTTGTCAGTCTAGTGGCAGAACTCAACGACGCGCTTTACCCTGTTACAAGAGCGAGGAAATAAAAAAAATACTAAATATTTCATTGCCTCCAGTGAGTATGGAACCTATCGTATTTGAAGTCACTTGTGCTCCTGCGCCACGACTGGCCTTTAAAAAAATAAGAAGGTGAAACAGAAGGCCGGAGTGATACAAGGCTACCACTGTATATAATAATTAATATTCTTCCATTTGTGAAAGTTATTTACGGATTTTCTAAATGGATTTAGCTTCTCATATATTATAGTGGTGTCGTAAAGTGGCGTGTTTATGCGATGAGCAGATAGCGCGGTGTTTGATATATGGGGCTATATATCTGCTTATCGTGGTCTTGTATTAGACAATATACTTGCTTAGTGGCTTTGACTGTATTGAATGGATACTTATATTAAAACTATGGAGATACAATAATGAAATATGTATATAATACAATATGTAACCATTTTTTTTATTATTTTGCCTTTCTATTCTGACGTGACGTTTAAATGTGAATGGACGGTTAAGGAATACACTTTCACTGATCAGAAGGCAGTTCTGTTGCAGTGCCATTCAAGTCTCATCTCCATTAGGAAAAAATGTACAATTTCTTTTAAAGAGAATCAACGTTTTAAAATGCAGAATAAAATATCCTTAAAGATGAAGCGCATAATAATAATCGCAGCATTGAATTAGTTTGAGACAGTTAATATAATAATTTAATCAGCTTCTCGCTGTATCCCGCACGCAGCATGGTAGGCAGAGGGAACCTAGTGTTAAGACAATCCGTTCCCCACTTTCTGCCGAATTCTGGAGGCATAGCGTGTTGAGTAAGTTAATATGATATTTATTTAAAAATCGTTTTTAAAACAACATCATACTAGATTTATTTAAATTATATTGTACTTTACAAATCAAACCGTTTCATTTGATTTTATGACCAAAAATAGGTGGGCTCAGCAAGCATTCAGCAGCATTTGGATGTCATTTTGTTACGGCTATCATTTTGAATGATCACCAATATTGATTATATGTAATTTCATTGTTATCGGAATTGAATTCGTAATCTAAATTTAAGCTCAGTCGAACACTGGAGAGTACACTAACGCAGTAACACACATACAAACATGGCAAGTCAAATAAAAGCTTGTAAAAACGAATATTTCTAGCAACATCTAAATCTAGGACTGAGAAAATTTAAATATATATTTTATTTTATTTGCCCGCGTTTAACTTAAAAATTCAAATTTACATCCATCCCCTCGATTCTTATTCAACGAGATTCTGCTTAAGCAGGAAGTTTCATAAGTCCCACGACAGTTCAGACGGTTAAGTTCTTGATAATAAATTATTTTTGTGTTTGCTACTTCGTAGTAAATGTCGCAGTTCAATTACGTCATGGTAGTGTATTCGACGCCCTCTTGGGTCTTTTTGCCGTCGCTGTTACAGTCACACGCTTCTTTCCCTGCGTCACCATGGTCTAAATTTACCTACCTATCGTTTTAAAATGTGTAAATATAATCGCTGCTTATTAGTTTAAAATTTTCAAAAATAAAATTTTGTCTAACCAAGTAAAAAGATATTTTTTATTATATTTTTATAGAAATCAAAGCCACTGAAGGAGTTGACCTAATGGGAAAAGGTAGGAAGTGTCTCAACACTAATTTCCAGATAGGTTCCCTAGTTTCTCGGGTTCCCTTTGCCTACCTTACATACAGCGTGAGGTTGAAAAAAATAAGTCTTATTTCATCGACTTTAACGCCGATGTAGGTATACTCGTGCACTATATTCCCGTACACTTGGCAGTACTAGGCGGGGTGGATAAAGTGCACTATACAGAATTCAATATGCGACCGATTCGTTCGAAATAATCTCGACCCCAAATATCGCTGTCGATTTCTATTACAGTGGAATACACTTAAAGCTATACCTATATTTATCGTACATGGTTCAGATTATTTGTTGAATTGTACTCAAATATATATATTTTATTTAGTAATTTAGTTAAGCTTCACAGGGATACAGCATCCCGCACATGGCAGAGTAGTCAGGGGGCACCTGGGAACCTAGTGTTAAGTTTTTTCTTCATGTCGGTATGCTACGTATTTAAGGGTTAGGCGAGATAGAAACGATGGTCAAGGCACTCTTTTCATCTTTCTCTAGCAAATTTTCGAGATATTTCTTACTGTACAACAAGTAGTTTTCGTCGTGGCTCAGCGACATTGTGTCTATAAACATGACGGTTGTGGGTTTGATTCTCAGTCGGAATTATATTAGCTCTGTAACAAGACAAGGATAGTTCCTTGCAGTGGCGAAACTTAACCTTTCTTTGAACGTATTTTTTAAATAATTCTCGTTAAAAGCTCAACCTAGTGGTTGGTTCCGCCATTGAATATAAGGAAAACGGAACACCAGGTCTTCCCTCTGCTTATCCTTCGATACGCGGGATACAGCGTGAACACATTATATTTTTCAAAATCAAGTATTCGCTTTCCATGCATTTATAAATGTTATCTTCTATCAAAATAGTTTTTTTTTCAAGTGAGCTTGCAAAGTGTGAGGAGGCTGTGGCTACATGGACCACATTAAAAAGCCATTACCTGCCCGCATACGAGATGCGTTTTTAATCTGTACGTGGGAATTTAAAAATTCTAATATCTCTATAAGGTTTATTTTTTGCATTTGCATGTATGTGGGATATTCAATTGTATTTAAGGGTTTAAATGTAACGGGACATCTTTTACGATATGAGTAAATCTTCTTAGTTTTTCTAGATATTAACAAGTAGAAGAATTATTTACAATGTCATTGTAGCGCAGCGGTACAGCGTCTGTCTATATCAGAGACGGTTCTGGGTTCGATTCCTTATCAAGAAAATCTGCAACATTTCCCCTACTCTGGTAACAAGACTGGGTATGGCGTTGAACTCCGCCTGAAGTCGACAAACCCATTCAATTTATCCAACATAGCCACTGTAAACATTTCAGTGGATTTTGAAGTCGCTGTGCTTCATAAGGGATTTGGAGTGAAGAGGTTTTCATATTCATAATATTATAATATTCGTTTCACGGGATTGATACGAAATAGATAGAGTTTAAAATACGCTTTTGACCTACTTCCCACTTAAATGCAAATTGAAACGAAACGGAGAAGTTTCACTAAATATTGTATTATTTCATTTTAAATATATTATTAAGTGTATGTGATATTATGTATTATTTTTTACGGTATACAATGTTGTATGATTCCTTTTTTTTTAGGTTCACTCTGGTATCTCGCTTATAGAAGGTTTGTTAGAGGGAACCTCCTTTACCCAATTTCCCTATTTACCCACAAATATATGTCCTCCAGGGGACCTCATGCTTTTTACGTGACCTTTCTCCAATATCATGCACACAGTGTTTTCGAAGGTTAACCGAGTACCTATGTTACCGTTTACTTTTTCTTCATAAATATTTTTGCATTCTTTCATCACACATTCGTTCTATGTGCCCAAGCCTCTTGGGCACGTTCTGCTTCATTCTCCCTGTGACAGTCTCCTAGTACTTACCGTTCTGTGTATATCCTTAAAAAAGTCAAAACGAATCGTTATTTAGTTATACGTTTTGCGTTTCATTGAAGGTATTTTTGTAAATAATTCTAACACTGAATTAATAATCTTAAATGGATTTTGTGTTTAGTATTTTTTTCGTTTAAAATAGAGCGAGACAGAAAGACAGCGTAGCAGAAGATCACTCCACACTCAAATCATTTTCATTTATTTTCTAATCATTTTAAAAATACTAAATTTAACTCAACTTATATGGTTGTAATTGAATAAAGATTGTGTTTTCAATATAAATTGTTAAATTATACACGAACAAGACCAAGAAATACAAAGCCTTGGTAACGGGCTGACGGCTTATTGATTTTATATAAAATTATTTCTTTGAATAAGAAACATGAACCGTCAAGAGGATTTTCTTCGAGTGTAGTTTTTCGTATTAAATATTTTCTCCTCCAAGTAATTACCTAGAAAAATTGAATTAGGTTTTGCAATATACATATTTATGGCCGATCGTGGCGCAGGGGCAGAAAGTGTGATTGTAAGCGCGACTGGTTGTGAGTTCGATCTCCACTCGACGGAATTAAATATTTATTTATATTCATATTTCCATTTCTTCGCTCTGGCGTCGAGTCAAAGCGTGGCGTTGAGTTTCGCCACTCATCACGCAATGCCTTCAGAATTGGGTGGAAAGTGGGCAACGGTGTGTCTTAAAGCTAGTTCCCTCTGCCTACCTTGCTGTGTGCGGAATACATCGTGAAGCCGATTTGATTTTTTTTAATATTGACGAAAAAAACTTCTCGGTTCGGTCGAAAACTCCTCAGTCATTTTAAAATGGCGTCTCTTAATAGAGCAAAAAGATAAAAATATTTCCCTCCCGAGTGGCAATTGAACCCATAACTATCGCGTTTACAGTCAAACACTGTGTCGCTGCGCTACGACGACATCAATATTATTTAATCGTCGGATTAACAAAATCATTTGTTGCCATAAATCAAACCGCACTTTGATATTATTAGTAAATGTAAGGATTTATTTTATTTTTGTCAGCTTTGCACTGTATCCTACATGTCATAGGGAGAGGGAGTCTAGTGTTAAGACACTCCGCCCCGCTCTCCACATTTCTCCATTCCCCGAAGCATTGCGTGTTGATTAGGTCTCGACACCAGAGCGAAGAAATGAAAACGTTAAATATTTCATTTCGTAGAGTAAATCGAACCCACAATCTGTAGCGTTAACAGCCACACGCTTGTGCCCCTGCGCCACGAATGGCTCCACAACTGGCCTCACCATCTCATAATTTTATCAAGCAATAAATTAATAATTAATGCGGTTCTTATTGTAGTTATACCTAAAATGTACATACAGTTTCTGATATACTCATTAAATATGTTTATAACGTGGGATTACGGGGAATAAAATTGTTTACGACATAAGTTGATGTGGAGTATGCTATTGGAGTGTTTTGGAACGCCATATCGCCTCATCCGTGTGTTGACAGAAAATAACAAAATGTTCACTAAATTTTATATTGACATAATATATGAACGGAAAAATAATAATCTGATTATGTGATGTTGTAGAAATACTGTTTCTCGCTTTTCAATTATATATATTGTAAGAACGAAAGTAATAAGCCACGTTATGACGTTGCGTTTTTGGTGCAATTTGGAAACGATCTAGAAAAACATATTTTTTTATGTAGCTGGATTTGAAACCGCGCCTCTTGGAATCTTTGAAGCTCCTGGCTTGGTCGGGTCAGAATGTTTGGACAGTTTCCAAGAAACGCGGGTTCAGAACCCGCGACGTTCATTATTTTATATATTATCGTTCATTATTTTATACGTTATTAAAAGGTTAAAAATAAGTTTGAAACATTTCGTAGTGCTAAGACACTTCGTTTCAAATTTTCCGCCAAACTTTCAAGACATTGTGTGACAGAACTCAACGCCGCCGGTTTCGGTATTTTTATTGGCAAATTGTGATATTAATATTTGCAGATCTTACTAATATTATAATTTTTAATGTTTGTTTCACATTTACGCAAAAACTAACAAACGAATTTGCATGAAACTTCCCAGTAATATAGCTTATAAATTAAAATAAGAAAATAAGGTTTGGTTTAATTTGCCTATAATATAATAATAAGTCGTAGCGCAGCGGCACGAAGTGTGAATGTAAAACCGATTGGTTGTTGGTTCGATCCCCATTCGGGAAGATGAAATATTTACTTAAATTTATGTTTCCATTTCTTCGCTCTGGTGTCGAGGC